>JAAGEH010000029.1:20012147-20027602 GCA_011751065.1 Lasiurus cinereus | reverse complement strand
TTTCTTTCTTTCTTTCTTTCTTTCTTTTTCTTTCTTTCTTTCATCTTCTTTCTTCAGCAAACCATTTAGCATTTCTTGCATTGCTGGTTTGGTAGTAATAAATTCTCTTAGTCCTTTTTTGTCTGTGAATCTCCTAATTTCACCTTCAATTTTGATTGTTAGCAATCCTGGGTACAGTGTTTTTGCACTGAGACCCTTCCTTTGCATGACTTTGTATATTTCATTCCATTCCTTTCTGGCCTGATGAGTTTTTGTTGAGAAATCAGTTCTTAGTCTGATTGGGGTTCCTTTGTAGGCAACTTTCTGTCTCTCTCTGGCCACTTTTAAGATTCTTACTTTGTCGTTTGGTATTTGCCAATTTACTTATAATGCACTTTGGTGTCTGTCTTTTTGGGTTCATTTTGCTTAGGACTCTGTGAGCTTCTTGGATTTGTGTAGGTTTTTTCTTCCCTATATCAAGGAAGTTTTCTGTCATTATTTCTTCAAACAGGCTTTTTACCCCTTGCTAAATTTCCTCTCTTTCTGGATCCCCCATTATGTTAATGTTGTTTTGTTTCATGTTGTCCCAAAGTTCCTGTAGGCTCTCCTCTTGCTGATCTACTTAGGTATTTTTTCCTATCTTGTCTTGTAGATCACTGATGTCGTCCTCTGCTTCTTCCAGTCTACTTTTGATGCTTTCTATTGAGTTCTTTACTGCAGCATTGCCATTTTTCGTTTCGTCTTGGTTCTTCTTCATTTCCTCATGGTTCTTACTCATATTGTCGAATTTGTCTTCCATTCTTTCAGCCACCTTATGACTATTTCTCTGAATTCTTTCTTTGGCAGGTTGCTTGCCTTTATTTCCTTTATTTCCTTTTCTGTGATGCCTGCTTTTCTTTCATATGCAGGCTGTTTTTTTTTCTGCCCATGTTCTCTCTTCTCCGGGTGTCTGCTTATGTAGTTCTCTCTCTCCTTATTCCAGGCGAAATCTGTCCTTTCCATGTGGCATGTAGAGCTCTTCTGAATCTGAAAGTTTGTGCAAATTGGGGACCAGTGTTCTGGGGCTCATAGCTGTTTGGTGGGTGTTGCAGCTGTAGATTTCAGGCTTCTGTAAACATCCACTTTCCCCTCAAGATGGCGCAGTCTCTGCCTGGGTTACAGGTTTCTCCTCTTCCTTCCCTTACATTCCTTCAGGACTGAAAGGCCTCCTGGGTGTCATATGAGATCTGACTGCCACCTCTTCACTCTTCAGTCTTGGCTCCTACAAACGCAGTTTTTCATCCAAAGTCTTAGGTCCAGGCCAACAGCCAATTTGAATAGGCCTCTAGAAAATAATAGTTCTGTCAAGATGCTATTAAAGATAGAATCACACAAAGAACCTCAGATAAGTCCAAGGAAAGGCTCATACATTTTTGGCCTTATCCAACCAGCTTCATGAGCGACAAGGATCCCAATAATCATTTCTGTATTATTTCTGGAACGAATTCCTAGGATGCTATATTTTGTCTTGGTCTCCATCGAACCTGAAATATTGCTTGTATTGCAGAAGGTATTGAATAACACTTTTAAATTAGATGTTATAAGGCATATGTGAGTGATGGATTTTCCAGCTTAAAATTTAAAGGCTTTAACCTATGCTACAGGGATAGGTTTAGCAGAAAAGATATATCATTTTAGGTATTCAACCTATAGGAAATAGAAACTATTCCCAAGAAAGAAATTGGGTCTATTTGGAATTCCCAGAGTATATGGTACTCTGTTTTAGCATACATGTCTGATAATTTATGTCTGCCTCCAGACAATATCTGTAGTAACTGTCTCAATTTATGCAGTAAGGGATAGATACAGAGCATTAAGAGATAAAAAGCCTTCCAAACCAAGAGGACTGGTGAATAACTATGAAAATACATTTCAATTTTTTCCAACTACTATCCACAGTATTAAATTTTATGTCTCTATAAACACATATGCATATATTCACATATTTAACAGAAATAAAAGTTTCATAAAATGTTTTTTGAAATGCCATGCATTCTTGTAGTTCTTACTCTGTCCTATTATAATTCACTTTATAAAAATGTTGTTAGCAACCCACTGACTTGACTTCACTACTTAATGGGCTATGATCTGCAGTTTGAAAAATATTTTTCTAGGGTGACTAATATTTTACTTTAAGAATTACATAATTTGGAAGTAGTCAGTTAAGTATTATACCAACTTTTGCACTGGTATGTGCAAAGGAAATATAAATGTTTGATTAATTTTAACCATTTGGTTTTCCTCAAAGTATATTAGCATATATTTATAATATCATTATCAATTACTGTGCTTATCAAAAGAGAAAAGACACTAAACTGTTTGGAACCGAATTTTCATTTGTTTTGTTTGTCAAGAGTGACTGAAGACATTAAGTACATATACTATGAAACTTCTGCACATGGCAAAATATGTCCAAATTTGGCAGCCTCTCTGGAAATAATCCATAATGACAAACACATAGTATTAATGAATACAGGTGTCTTGTTTGTAAACCAGATAGGAAAATTGTGGGAGCACCAAACTTTTGGAAAATATTTTTTTTTTACTCATCATGTCCAAAATTAATCTAATTATAGTTGCTTGGGTTTTGTGGAAGAAATGCTTTTCTTTCTCTCTAACCTATTATGCAAAGTAGTCCAGATGATGGGCACATAAAAATCCAGAACCACACCCTCATGATTCTCAAGGAAATTCACAAACTAAAATATTTGATTGGACTTTGTTGAACTTGCCATTAAACGGGGAGTGTGGATAGAGCAAAACGGGTTGACATATGATATTCTAAGCTATGGACTATAAAGACCATTTAAAAAGCCACGTTCTTTGCCCTTCATTTTTTGACATTTATAGAGAATCTTTCCTATTCCCAAACCTCTAACTTGTAGTGGGTGTTCAGGATGGTATTTGAATAAGCCTGACCTATCATGTGGCAAGATAAAATGAAAAACAACTGGACATTCCCAGATGAAAAATCACTCTGGCTAATAGAAGTGGTGTTAATGCTCAAATTTGGTGACAGAGATACCAAGTTAGGAGATGAGTACTGTTATAGACTTTGTATACCCCTGTCCATTATAAATTGAATAACAGGTGAACATTACACCCAAACTAGTGAGATTAAATTTTGAGGCCTGTGTAAAAAGAGCTGGCATAAAATGGGGTGGATATAATAAGGGAGATCTATAAACATTATCAATCGCCTGAAGATGAATTAGGGAAATATACTTTTCCTACATCAATATGCCCAGCACTTGGAAACCGAGGCAGGAAGAGGAATCACCTGTCCTTGGCTTAAGAAAAGTTTATAGTTCGCTGTGTTTGATTTCTATGAGAAAGAGAGGTAGAAAGTGAATGAGAAGTTGAGTCTGGAGTGTTTGTCATCATAAACTAAAGTCTGCCTATGAATTCCCGTAGACTTTCTAATGGATGGGAATTAATGAACTGCAAAGTTCACTAATGACTGATTACTATAATCATGTTGCATTCATTTCACTTATGTGTCTTATGTGCAGGTGCACCATAATGGATGGTGGTTTTTTTGTTGGTTTTTTAACATAAGGCTCCTTCAGACAGGCCTCAGGAAGTTCCAGAAAACACAAAGGACCTGGACGTTTACTTCTCTAGGGGAAAAGGGGGGATCAGAGTCAGAAAGGAAAATGCTCATCTTGTAAAAGAGTACTAATTCACAGCAGAGGTAATTTGAAATCTGGATTATAGGCTAACTTTATTCTATCACCTTGGTTGTGCCAAGGGAGGATATTACAAACAAAGCCCAAGATGGTTTAGTATGTGAAAGCCTGAGCCCATGAACCAATCTTAAAAGATTGCTTATTTCCCCATTTTTTTCAAGATTTGATAATTCTTGCATAAAGATTCATATTGTAGCTTGTACTACAAAATTTTGACTAGGAAGAGGAAGCTGTAGGGCAAGCATGTCAAACTTGCATCCCGCAGGCCACATGCAGCCCACAACAAATATTTTTGTGGCCCAGCCAATATAATAGCATGTAAGAAATGTTTTAATAAAAATTTCATAACTGAATTTTTACAATATCTTCTTATACATATTATTAATAATGAACTACAAAGTTCACTAATGACTGATTACTATAATCATGTTGCATTCATTTCACTTATGTGCCTTATGTGCAGGTGCACCATTTCTCTCCATTAATACTAGCTTTGAATATTTTAGCAGCTGATTGCCACGTCATTAGTCTTGGACTGACTTGTTTAGTGTGTGTAATAGGAAATATTTTGCTTTCAGAGTACAAGAAAAATAGGTTTATTTGTGTTATGCTTATTAATTTGTGCAATTATTCAGTGTCTGGTAAGTTAATGTTAAAGAAAAATTGTTAATTTTCATTAAAATGTTCCATCATTTTATGTTAACAATTACTCATTTATTTCAGCCCTTTGTATTCAGAGTATGTTTCTATCGAAATAAACTTGCATTTCTATGAAAAGTGAAGCTTTTGTTTTTTTGTGACTCACATAAACTTAAACCTTGTTTATTTGGCCTTTGTTAGCCTTTGAGTTTGACATGTTTGTTATAGGGAATCTCAGTATGCACCCAAGTTTTGTTACATTTAGGTTTTTGACATGTCTACAAATACTTGGAGAACTTATGGAAAAGCAGTGCCAAGAACCTAGTTACCTGAGGGCCCAAAGAACCTCTTGGAAAATAATTTATCCTCAGGGGAAAAATAGTGACAGAATTCAAGATGAGGTCAATGTGCCAGCCCATTAGAAACACTGATTTTAATTACAGCACAGGTATTTGTCACTGAGTTGGATTAGTCACTGACATAGCTCACTCACAGGCATTCACATTTCAGCTCTAGAGTGTTACCCAAACAGAAAGAGAATGAAAAATGTCACAAGCTGTTTTGCATATTATACAGAATTACACAACTGTTTTACTATAATTATGCCATTTTTCATTATAATTTTTTTAATCCTTATATTGAGGAATCAGGAACATTAATGTGAGCAACATTAGATGAGAGATGGCAATCTCAGTCCACATATCCCTCTCAAGCAAAGGCTATAGGTTTCAGCAACCTTAGTGCAAAGTTTCCAAGAGTATCATCAGCAGCAAGAATCTTCACAAGCTATTCATAATGAGAGGTATCTTTTTTAAAAATAAATCTTTATTGTTCAGATTATTACATTTGTTCCTCTTTTTCCCCCCATAGCTCCCCTCCACCCAACTCCCACCCCTCCCTCTGCCCTTACTTCCCCTCGCATTGTCCTCATCCATAGGTGTATGATTTTAATTCAGTCTCTTCCTGCACCCCCATCAGCCCTTTCTCCTGAGAATTGTCAGTCCACTCCCTTTCTATGCCCCTGATTCTATTATATTCACCAGTTTATTCTGTTCATCAGATTTTTTATTCACTTGATTTTTAGATTCACTTGTTGATAGATATGTATTTGTTGTTCATAATTTTTATCTTTACCTTTTTCTTCTTCTTCCTCTTCTTAAAGAGTACCTTTCAACATTTCATATAATTCTGGTTTGAGGTTGATGAACTCCTTTAGCTTTTTATTATCTGTTAAGCTCTTTATCTGACCTTGAATTCTGAATGATAGCTTTGCTGGGTAGAGTAATCTTGGTTGTAGGTTCTTGCTATTCATCACTTTGAATATTTCTTGCCACTCCAATCTCACCTGCACAGTTTCTGTTGAGAAATCAGCTGAAAATCGTATGGGTGTTCCCTTGTAGGTAATTAACTGTTTTTCTCTTGCTGCTTTTAATATTCTCTTTGTTGTTTGCTCTTGGTATTTTGATGATGTGTCTTGGTGTGGTCTTCTTTGGATTCCTTTGGTTTGGGGTTCTGTGTGCTTCCTGGACTTATAAGTCTATTTCTTTCTCCAGGTGAGGGAAGTTTTCAGTCATTATTTCTTCAAATAGGTTTTCAGTATCTTACTCTCTCTCTTCTTCTGGCACCCCCATAATTCTGATGTTGGTATGCTTGAAGTTTTCCTAGAGGCTCCTTACACTATCTTCACATTTTTGGATTCTTTTTAATTGTTGCTTTTCCAGTGGAGTGTTTTCTGCTTTGTATTTCAAATCTTTGACTTGATTCTTGCATTCCTCTAGTCTGCTGTTAGGTCTCTGTATAATATTTTTTATTTCATTCAGTGTATGTTTAATTTCTCTTTGGTCCTTTTTCATCTCTAGTTGGTTCTTTTTCATCTCCTCTTGGGTCTCGCCAAATTTATCCATCTTTTCTAGGAAATTCTTGAAAAATCTTATAACCATGGTTTTGAACTCTATATCCTGTCATTTGTTTTCCTCCATTTCTTTCGTTTGTGATCTATTCATTTGTCTGCACATTTTCTTTTTTTAAAATATATTTTATTGATTTTTTACAGAGAGGAAGACAGAGGGATGGAGAGCTAGAAACATTGATGAGAGAGAGACATCAATCAGCTGCCTCCTGCATGTCCCCTATTGGGGATGTGCCCGCAACCAAGATACATGCCCTTGACTGAAACTGAACCTGGGACTCTTCAGTCCGCAGGCCAACTCTCTATCCACTGAGCCACACCGGTTTCGGCTGTCTCCACATTTTCTCTATGCTGGGAGAACTTCTGTGCTGGAGTCAGACTTATGATACAAGACTTGCAAAATTGCAAAAGCCTCTCTGTTCAGCTTGGATGGGGTGGATTCTCAGGGCTGAATGGACAACCTTGGCTTCCAGTCAGCCCCGCCCTACACATCCCCTGGGTCTCAAGTGTCCCTCAGTAATTGCTGCAGCCCTCTCTGTGTGCATGCATGTGCCTCCAGACCTCTGCTTTTCCAGTTCCCATGTGCTCTGGGGACCCATATGAGTCTGGGTCCCCAGGGTCTCACCCAAAACTGGGGTTCAGTGGAGTTCAGCACAGTTAGGAGGTTCTGTCTCCTGCCTGCTAGAGAAAGCCAGCAGCACAATCAGCAGTCACTCCTCTCTGCACCCAGTGGTGTGCGTGCCTCTAGACCTCTGCCTTTTCATGGCTCCCCTAAGTTTCCATGCACTCCTCCCTTTTCAAGACAGTCCAGACTCCCCCCTTATGAGTCTCGCCTGGAACTAGGGTTCAGTGCAGTCAGATATGGGGTTCAACACAGTTGGGAGTTTCTGTCTCCCTCCCGCTAGAGGAAGCCAGCCAAGCCCTCTCCCTCCCATCTTCTCCACATGGTGTCTCCATACCTCAGCTTTTTGCAGCTCTTCTGAGTCTCCGTGAGCCCCTCTCTTTTCTTCTAGCTGTAGAATTTCCACTAAGCCAGCTTTCCTGTGGTTCTGGATGATATCTGTTCTGTCTTTTATTTGTAGTTTTGAAACTGTTGTGTGAGGTAGCAGTTTAGTTGTTGACCTATGCCACCATCTTGGTTTTCTCTCATGAGCGGTATCTTAAGAGGCAATGGATTCCATAGCTTTTTTTTTTTTAATGGACAAGGATGAGGCATTGCCACAGCAGAGTAAGAAAATGGGAGGCATTAAGTATCAGCCAAAGGACTGCCTGATTCACACAGCATCTGAGAGATGTACCCTAAGGACTCTCAAAACTATTTGTGTTTCACTAAGACCATGAGTAAGGTGAGTTAGAGAAGTTTTTTTTTAAAGTAAGTAAATCCAGAGATGTAGAAATTATTTGTTGGAATAAATCTATTTTACATCCATGATAATCTGGCCTGAAAATTAAAGTCATTTATGATTATATTAGTAAGAAAATAAATGTATAACAGAAAAACTGTGTACAGGGTGGGACAAAAGTAGGTTCCCAGTTGTGATTATGTCAAACAGAGTTTACTCTTGTATTATTATTTATTAATTATTGTATTATTTTCCACATGAACAATTGTGAACCTACTTTTGCCCAACCCTGTACTAGTATATTAAAAAATAAAGCAAAATTAGGTAAAATCAGTGTGTCTGGTAATGTTAATGGCTTAAATTATACATGGACGCACTACAGGCATAAATAATGAATTAAATGATATTTCAAAAATTAATAAGAAGTGATTATCAATGAGATATCAATTATGAAATGCATTAGTTATGAATGAGAGACTATCAACTGATAACATATATTGAGGAAAGCTAATAAATCTCAAATAGACAAAATTTGTCATTAAGAGTATATTAAATATTATTTTTTTTCTTGTTTCCCTTGTCCTAAGAGATATATCAGCAAGTACATTGCTAGGAGAGAGGTCTAAAATTTTGAGCCTATGGTTTCTTCTAGGCTTTTTATAGTGTCACTAGAGGCCTGGTGCATGAAAATTTGTGCACTCGGGGGATGGAGGAAGGAACCCTCAGCCCAGCCTGCACCCTCTTTCAGCTTAGGACCCCTCAGGGGATCTCCAACTGATGACTTAGGCCCACTCTCTGCCCTAAGGGGATGTCCGACTAAAAGGAGCAGGCCTAAGCTATTTGTCAGACATCCTTAGCACTGTCATGGAGGCGGGAGAGGATCCTGCCACCCACATTGCACTGGCCAGCCCTGAGCCAGCCTCTGGCTGAATGGTACTCCCCCTATGGAAGCACTCTGACCACCAAGGGGAAGCTCCTACATTGAGCGTCTGCCCCCTGGTGATCAGTGCACATCATAGCAACCAGTTGTTCTGCCATTAGGGTCAATTTGAATATTACCCTTTTATTATACAGGATGGCTTACATTTAAGTCTTTTATCCATTTTAAGTTTATACTTAAGTATCATGTAAGTTGGTGATCTAGTTTCATTTTTTTTTGCAAGTACCTGTCCAAATTTCCTAACACCATTTATTGAAGAGACTGTCTTGACTCTATTGTATGCTCTTGCCTCCTTTATCAAATATTAATTGAGTGTAATGGCTTGGGCAATTTCTGGGTTCTCTGTTCTATTCCATTGGTCTATATGCTTGTTCTTGTGACAATCTGAGGCTGTTTTGATTACAGTGTCTTTGTAGTATAACTTCATATCTGGTATTGTGATCCCTCCAACTTTGTTCTTCTTTCTCAAGATTGCTGCAGCTATTCAGGGTATTTTTGGTTTCATATAAATTTTTGGAATATTTGTTTTAGATCTGTGAAATATGCTGTTAGTATTTCAATAGAGATTATATTGAATCTATAGATTGCTTTGGGCAGTATGGACATTTTAATGATGTTAAAAAATAAAATAAGCAAATGGGACTATATAAAAATGAGAAGCTTTTGCACAACAAAAGAAACCACCACCAGGGGAAGTAAATGGCAGCCAAATAGGCAGACCTGTCGTGCACCTCATCTCAGGGCCAGATTGTAAATACAAATAAATTGAAGAATATTCACCTGACATTAACAACTGAAGTCCAGCTGAGGAGGAAACTTATATAAAGGAAAAAGAAAACACCTGTATATTTGTTGGAACAGGGAGGTCTCAAGCAGACCTTACCTAGCTTCTAGGGCTGAGGGGCAGCAGGCTGGCAGGCTGAGAGATGAGGGACTGTTCCATCAGAAGATAGAGGCTCAGAACCCAGGCTGATACCCAGAGCCTGGAGCACCAGAGCCAAGACCAACGGCCTATGTAACATCCAGCAGGGAAAGGTGGCAGGAGTGTTGGCTGCAGTAGAGGCTGGATCCTATAGACCAGAGCTGATTGGAAAGAAACCGGCAGGTTTTTTTTTTTAATTCTAAAACCAGAATGCAGGAGTTTTCATTTGCAGCTATTCACCTGAGGCTTTGGGTTAGGGAAGCCTGGACTTGAAGTGCTTAAGGTGAAGCTGGGTTGGGAAGCATTGCAGGGAGACATGTAAAAGCAACAGCCAGAAGTATTTGGTTTTTCATAAGTGCTCAAACTAAAATGGCTATTTTTCTTGAGAGGAGCTAGCTGCTCCCAGTAGCCATAGGACAGGTAAGTTTACCGATGTATCTCCTAGTACAGTAGATACTAAGGAGAAAATAAACAAATGGGACTACATCAAGATGAAAAGTTTCTGCACAGCAAAAGAAGCTATCAACAAAAAATGAAAAAGAAAATAGGATTTTATATATGGCCAACCAATAGTGATGAAATTGCAGCTTTCATTATAGAGAAAAAAATACCCCACCCATACATTTAGGCAAATGGAAAGGAAAATCAATGGCAATAAAGTAAAATCTGAAAATGTAATTTTTTTACACAAACATAATTTATTTTCCTTACAAGTCTAAACTTTTGAACCTTAAATTCTTATATGTCAGATAGAAGGTCAGTTCTAGTTCTGCATAAACTTCAGGAATTGGTGGGAATGTTAACTGAAACATAATGGCATGTTTCCAAGCTTGACAAAATGACAAAATAATTTACTCAGTTTTAATTTTCATGTTCGTAGATGAAAACCAAACAGCTTGCATTTCCTTGTGTATTTTTATGTGAGATAATTAATCAACATAGATGTATTCAGAACATTCCTGAGTTGAAGGTATAAAACTTTAAAACTTTTCAATTACTTTCTATTATTCTCAGGAAAAAAAAGCAAAATCCTCATGGCCCTAGAAAGCCTTGCATTGTTTGGCATCAGCCTCTTTCTCTGCACCTCATCTCAAGTCATTCAAACCCTTGCTCATTACAGTCTGGTCACACTGCTTCAAGGCCATTGTACATTCTGTTCCCAAATTATGATACATTACTGAAATTATTTCAAATATTACAATAAGTATATAAAATGAGAACTGATAAGTATGCTCACAGGAACTATTTGAAGAATTCTACATTAATGTAGTAAAATTTGGATTTATCAAAAGCAAGTTACTTTTTATGAATCACATGTCTTGATAAAACTAAATATGCTGGGCAAAACTAAATGTTATTTGCTTAAATCCTATTTCTTTCTTGAAAATTTTGGAGGAGGCTCTAAAGCTAGTTTTAAAGAGTGACACTGTACTCTTCTGGTTCTCCTCTGTCTACACATTAAATGCATATACATAAGAGAGAGGAAACAAAAAGATATAGAATAAAACAAACAAGATATGTAACAATGAGATGTAACATACAGATCTTATTTGTATGGTGATAAGAGAAAAATAAATGGTTATAAAATACACCTTGAAGGTAATCAGGAAGAAATTAATGTAGGCTAAGTATTGGATGGTGTTAAGGAATTACTGTTAATTTTGTTAGATATAATAATGGCATGATAATTAACATGGAAAAAATAAGCCCTATAAATAATATATGCATATTGAAATGGTTAGGGAGGGAAAAGACACGATGTCTGAATTTTGCTTTAAAATATGCCAGCAAAAATCAAAGGAAGAAATAGATGCAAAAAATATCATAATGAACACTGAACATCCAAGTTAAACAAGAGAGTAAACTCCCAATGTTAAAGAAAAATATAAATTGATGAACAAAAATATTCCCAGAGACAGAGAAGCATTGAACAGACCTTTAAACTTCAGAAGGAAGGCAGGAGACTGGGGAGAAGAGATCAACCAAAGGACTTTCATGTGTGCCTATGAGCATAACCAATGGACACAGATACTAGGGGGGGTAAGGGCATGTGCTGGGGAGTGGGGTGGCCAGGGAGAGGTTAATGGGGGGAAAATTAGACATATGTAATACTATATGTAATACTTTAAACCATAAATAATTTTCCCTCTTTTTAAAAAAATATATTTTATTGATTTTTCACAGAGAGGAAGGGAGTGGGATAGAGAGTTACAAACATTGATGAGAGAGAGAGACATTGATCAGCTTCCTCCTGCACACCTCCCACTGGGGATGTGTCTGCAACCAAGGTACATGCTTTTGACCAGAATTAAACCTGGGACCCTTCAGTCCACAGGCTGACGCTGCATCCACTGAGCCAAACCGGTTTCGGCCAAAATAATAATAAAAAAAATACATTTACAATTGTGAGTACATGAAACACAGAGTTTATTCTTGTATTATTATTTATTAACTAGAGACCCAGTGCACAGATTCATGCGCTAGTGGAGTCCCTTGGCATAGCCTGTGGGGATCGAGCTGCAACCAGCATCTGACATCACCAGAGGGATGCAGAAGTGCGCAAAGTGGAAAGTGGCTGGGGAAGAGCTGGTCCCACTCATCCTGGCTCCCGCTCATCCTGGTCAGCTGAGCATCTGCCCCCATCTTTCACTGCCACCTTTCATATCTCCTAGTCTGCCACACCCAGCTATGGAGAAATGGGTTCCTAGGGCGGAGCTCCCATAGCCTCTCTAAGGGTGCTGACTGAGATTCAAAAGAGTGGCGTGAGTGCCTGAGGGGCACTCAGGGGAGACAGCGGAGTTGTGGTAACTGCGTGGTGAGGCCGCCCACTTCAAGTGCTTTCTTGTAAGTCCTGGGATGGTTTCAGTTTGACAGAAGGAGATAGGAGCTAGGGATAGAGTTTGTGGTCTCTTTTTCCTCTCCCTCCATCCCTCTGTCCAGAGCAGTGCCTGGGGAGCAACGAATTTTGGGCCGATGGCCCAGCCTCCCAATGTGAACTGCAGCTCAGCCCCACTTGCTTGCGATCTTTCATAGACTCAATTGACTGTTTCTCTTTTTGTCTGTCCAAGTTCAGTGCATGTCATAGCAACCAGTCCACTGGTCATTTGGTCGTTTAGTCGTTCAGTTGCTTAGGCTTTTATATATATAGACTAGAGGCCTAGTGCAAGAAATCTGTGCATGGAGGAGGGCGGGTCCCTCAGCCCAGCCTGCACCTCATCACAATCTGGGACCACTGTGGGATCAGGTCTAAACTGGCAGTCTGACATTCCTCTTGCAATCCGGGACTGCTGACTCCTAACCACTGGCCTGCCTGCCTGCCTAATCTCCCCAAACCACTCTGCCTGCCTGCCTGATACTACCCTAAATGCTCGCCTGCCTGCCTGATCACCCCCAACCAATCTACCTGCCTGCCTGATATGTTTCTCTCACATTGATGTTTCTCTCTGTCTTTCCCTCTTTTCCACTAGACTAGAGGCAAAGTGCACAAAATGTGTGCACAGGGTGTGGGAGGGATTCCTCAGCTCAGCTTGCACCCTCTCACAAAAATCAATGGAAAAATATTTTCAGGTGAGGATTAATAACAAAAAAATAATAAAAAGCATTGGGTATCCTCTCTGTATATACTGATATGGGAAGACCTCTGAGATATATAAATAAGTGAAAGAGAGTTAGAAAAAGAAGAATATGGTGTAATACCTTTTGAATAAAGGATGGAAGTGATAATGGCATATATCACCATTTTCTTTATTTACATATAAAAACCCTGGAAGTATCTACAAAAATTAATAAAAGCACTAGTTGCAGGATATAGGGGAGAGAGGTACAGATGGGAAAGGGATTTAAATGGAACTTCTGATTATAAACCTTGGTTATTGCTTTAATTTTGAATCACTTGAATATATTATGTTACTGAAAACAATATAAATAAGAAGCATTTTAAAATAAAAAAGGTAATTGTTCCACTAGTCTTGCACATTTCATCCAAGCAGATTTAGTTGTTGTTTTTTCTGTTCTCCCACACTATTTTAAATGCAGTTTTCTGTAATACTCCTTACTCACTTTCATAATTTTTCTTTCTTGTCAGTCATTCCTACAAATCTATGAACTTCTTAAGTGTAGGAGTCTTGTGTTAATGTATTTCTGTCTCTTTCATGATGTGCACCATGCCTCACATGTGGTATTTGCCCATTAAATCTTTTCAGGTCCACCTTGTCTTAATTAATATTTTCCTGTAGCATCTTACTTTTGTCCTCTTTGTTGCATTTTGTCACTATCTCACATTAGAATTATTTACTTAGTTTTGTTTGTTTTCATCAGATGCTGAACCCCTAGTGATTTATTAGGTATTCAATTAAAATAATGAACTGAGAGGCCTTGAAAATTTGTAAATAATTGCTATATAATTTATGTTAAATTATACAAACACTATCAAAATACATAATGATATGTAAAATGATCACTCTCTAGTAAAATAATGGAGTCTCATTAGTGGAAAATAAGAAACAGACCTTTAAGAAATCTTTGTTCATTACACTGATTCACTTATTTACAAAGACCCCACACATAAGAGTATGCAAACATCCATTTAGCTGTTTTAAAACTCTCCTTTTGGCTTAGTTTCTATAATTTTAATAATTAATTTTGAAGCTCATTAATGATATTTAGACAGACTGTTATAGACCAGTGGGGTAGAGTAACATTAATAAATGAGACTTGAAGTTCCAAGACTGATGGAAATATTTTCCTAGAGCAGGCAGATTCTTTGAATGCATGAAAGTTCCTGGCAGAAATTCATTCATTCATTCATTCATTCATTCGTTCATTCATTCGTTCATTCATTCATTCAGCAAATATTTTTTGAGCAACTGCTATGCTAGGCATTCTGAGTTATAAAGATATAAGTGAAATACGGTCTTTGTCCTCAGGGAGGCAGTATGGCATAGTGGTTAAGAATATAATTAAATAAACCTACTTTTGAAATATCCCTTCTCTACATGACCATGAGCAAATTACTTAAACACTGTGCCTTAATTTTGTCTTCTGACAAATAGGGCAATGAAAACTATTTCACAGGCTTGTTATGAAGATTTAGATGAAATAACGTGCTTATAGATGGTACACATGCTTGGCATATAATAACCACTCCAAAAGTATTTATTTGCATTCTTTTGTCTAAAAATAGAATTGTTCTTTTTTATAAGAGTAGCATTTATATGCTTTATTGTAGAAAGTGATCTCATTCTAAATACTTACTTGCTATCACACATGGTACTTTTATCCTAATTCTCAGTCTCTATGAGGCATGAGAGAACAACTTCTTAGAGTAGTGAGGATGTTATTAAATGAAATTGATAATTATTGGTAATCTTAATAAGAATAATAAAAGAAAACTGATGATTGGAGAACACATGTTATTTATTTGAATGATACAAGGGAATTCTAACAAAGATTCTAAATGTATTTAAAAGTATTTTGAAATGAAAATGGAGACTACTAAATGTCAGTATGGGTTCACTAATAATATACTATGGTAGACCAGTAGACTAGTGTTACCTAAACTGGTATCCCTCAGAACAATGAATGCTAATAGGATACTGCTGCCAAAATTATATATATTTTCTATGACCAAATAAGTCTAAGATACAAGAGATTAAGCAAAGTTAAAAATATGTCTCCACATGTATTCACTTAAAGTCATTGTAAGACTTTTCAGAGTTTTAATACACTATATTGTATTACATATTTCCAATAGGTAAATATGGTATGTAGTCTTTTCAAATGTCAGCATAACTACAAGATCAGGCAAAAGTAAGTTCACGGTTGTTCATATGAAAAATACAATTATTAATAAATAATAACACAAGAATAAACTCTGTTTTGCATACTTGCAACTGCAAATGTACTTTTGCTCCACTCTATATTGTGAAGGTTGAGTATATTTGCATGTGTGCCCGTGCATTACTTATCAACAGTACTCCAAACAAACTAATATTTT
>JAAGEH010000029.1:19936286-20012137 GCA_011751065.1 Lasiurus cinereus | reverse complement strand
ATACAATTACCCTCCCCTGCAGGCCTGATCCCTTCCAACTGCCCTCCCCTGCTGATTATTTTGTGGCAGCCATCTTGTGTCCACATGGGGGCAGCCATCTTGTGTGTTGGAGTGATGGTCAATTTGCATATTACTCTTATTAGATAGGATAGTTTTGAAAATATAGTTCTAGTTTAGGTTTCTTTTTTATTTTGTTTATTTCAAGGATAATTTTTATTACTTTTATGTACAGAAAACTCAACAATGTACACTTAGCCCAGTTTGCTAGCCAGTTGTTTAGTCTTTGACTTTTCCAACTTGGCAATATGAGCCACTGACTTTGGTTCCAGGACATTGCCTCCCCAGTGGCAGTGGATCTCATCATATCTGCTGTTGTAATTGGTCCATATAGCTTCCACCAGATTGGGCAGAGCTCTTTTGTCTTCCAAGTTAGCCTGTGTGAAGGTGACAGTAGTGCAGTCTTCCTGTTGACTAGATGTACCAAGTTGGCCTTCCCCTTGATAATGCAATAAGGAACTCCCATCTTACAGCACAGAGCAGGCAGGAGGAGAGCCAGCTCAGTGGAATCCACATCCTGTGCAATCATTACCACATGAGCCTTCTCGTTCTCCAAGAACGTGTTTACAGTGTTAACCTTTGCTCAAAGGACTGGTGGTCTCTTGGTGGGTACATCAATCTTGCCAGCAGCTTCCTTCTCAGCCCAGGCCAACAATCTCTGCTTCTTTTCTTGCTCTGTCTCTCATCTGTACTTGTGTGCCAGCTTAACCAATTGAGTAGCTGTTTGGTGGTCCAAGGACTGGATGAACTAGTTATGGAAGGAGGCACTTGCAGATGTTTACATAGAATTGCTTCCAAATGTAGTAGGGTCATTTGAAAAAAGCAGGTGAGATACTTTTTGGGCTGAATGTCCTGCTGAATGCAAAAATTCTTGGGCATTTTCTTAAACAAAACATTTACTAAATTCTTGACCTCCTGCTTCTTTATGACAACAAGGCACCTCTTTCCTTCCTTTAAGATTACTGGGTGGCAGGAGGAGAGCTAGTTTAAATTTCTTTATAGATTAATAGATTAATAGAAATGAGAATAAGCAGACATAGTATATTTTAACTAGAAGCCCAGGACGCAAAATCATGTAGCCCTGCCCACCCACTCATGCTGGTCTTTAGTTGTTATGGTGTTAGGGCCACTGGGTTATTATAATATAGACTAGAGGCCTGGTGCATGAAATTCGTGCATGGGGGAGAGTGTCCTTTAGTCCAGCCTGCTCCCTCTCCAATCTGGGACCCCTTGGGGGATGTCCGACTGCCGGGAAGTCGGACATCCCTCTCACAATCCAGGACTGCTAGCTCCCAACTGCTCACCTGCCTGCCTTCCTGATTGCCCCTAACCGCTTCTGCCTGCTAGCTTGATCACCTCTATCCCCTTCTCTGCCAGTCTGATTGATGACTAACTTCTCCTCTGCCAGCCTATTTGACCCTAACTGCTCTATCCTGTGGGCCTGGTCACCCCTAACTGTCCTTCCCTACAGGCCTGGTCACCCTAACTGCCCTTCCATGCAGACTTGATCACCCCCAACTGTCCTCCCTTGCAGGCCTGGTCCCTGCCATCTGTCCTCCCCTGCTGGCCATCTTGTGGTGGCTATCTTCTGACCACATGGGGGCAGTCTTCTTGTGTGTTGGAGTGATGGTCAATCTGCATATTACTCTTTTATTAGATAGGATAGAGGCCTGATGCATGGGTGGGGGCCAGCTGATTTGCCCTGAAGGGTATCCTGGATCAAGGTGGGTGTTCCTTTGGGGTGTGGGGTGGCCTGGGCGAGGAGCCTGGTGGGTTTTAGGCTGGCCATGACCCCCTGGCAACCAAAGTGGAGGCCCTGTTATCTGGGATTTATTTATCTTCTACAATTGAAACTTTGTAGCCTGGAGCAGAGCAAGCCTTCTGCTCACACAGCCATTGAAACTTTGTTGCCTTAAGCAGAGGCCTGGGCCGGCCAGGATGTGTGGAAAGCTTGGTTTCCTCCATCACCAGGGGCAACCCAAGCTTCACTCCTGCTCTCTCTGTGACCATAGCCATCTTGGTTGGGTTAATTTGCATACTCCCTCTGATTGGCTGGTGGGTGTGGCTTATGGGTGTAGTGGAGGTACAGTCAATTTGCATATTACTCTGTTATTAGATAGGCTTTTTATGTAATTTTAAATAATTTATTTTATTAATCTAAGGTGGAAAAAACATTTTCTAGATGAGTCATCTTTAAACATTTTGCTTGTATAACATTTAAAAGAATTTTGTATATCCTCATACATTTTTAAGTAAACACCAAACATTTTTTCACTTTGATTTCCAAATTATTTAAAAATATTTTGGGATCTCAGCAGCACACAATTGACTTCATCATAAACATTTTCTATGACCTATTTTTTTTCCATTGGACTCATACATGGACTACTTTGATCCATTTATTTAGTAAATCATCCTATATAATAAAAGCCTAATAAACTAAGTGTCTAGTCATCCAGTCGGCCATTCAACCAATCAAAGCATAATATGCTAATGATATGCTAAGGTTGCTCAACTGCTCACTATGACATGTGCTGACCACCAGGGAGCAGACACTTCAACCAGTAGGTTAGCTTGTTGCTGGGGTCTGGCCAATTTGGACTGAGCAAGACAGGTTGGACATGCCCTGGAGCCTTCCTGTAGTCCCTCCCTGGCAGGCCAACATCAAACATCCTTCTCTGGCTGCGATTATGCACCAGTGGGGTCCCTCAGCTTGGCCTGTGCCCTCTTGCAATCTGAGAACCCTTGAGGGATGTTGGAGAGCCAGTTTCAGCCTGATGGCAGAACAACCAGTTACTATGACGTGCACTGACCACCAGGGGCAAATGCTCAACATAGGAGATGCCCCCTAGTAGTCAGTGCGCTCCCACAGGGGGAGCATAGCTCAGCCAGAAGCTAGGCTCATGGCTGGTGAGTGCAGCGGTGGTGGCGGGAGCCTGTCCCATCTCTGCAGCAGTGCTAAGGATGTCCAACTGATGGCTTAGCAGGGCAGAGGGGCAGGCCTAAACCATCAGTCAGACATTCCCAGAGGGCTCCCAGACTGTGTGTGAGAGGGCACAGACCTGGCTGAGGGAACTCCCTTGAGTGTATGAATTTTGTGCACTGGGCTTCTAGTTTTATATAATGTAATAAGCATGCACAAACCCAAACACACAAAAATAAAAGGTAGACCTTAAAATTCACTTGATATTTAACCATATACTTTTCTCCCATCATTCTATTACCCTGATTCAGCTACTCTTAATCCTATGTTTATTCTTTCCTGGATTTCTATTTTATTTAGCTTTATTGAATTTAAATGCACTCATACACATATGAAACGATGTTTGACATCAATAATCATCAGATAAATGCAAATAAAAACAACAATGAGCTATCACCTCACACATGTCATAATGGTTATCCATAAATCCATAAATCATAAGTGCTGGTAAGAATGTGGAGTAAAAGGAACCTTCATGCACTATTGGTGGGAATGGAGATTGGTGCAACCACTGTGCAAATCAGTATGGAGTTAATCTCAAAAAATTAAAAATGGAACTGCCTTATGACTTAACTCTTTCATTTCTGGGAATATACCCCCAAAAAGCTGAAACTTCATTTTGAAAGAATATATGTACCCATATGTCCATTGCAGCATAATTTACTATAGTCAAGATTTGGAAGCAGACCATGTGCCCATCAGTAGGTGAGTGGATAAAAAAAATAGTGGTACATTTACCAAATGAAATACAGTGGTACCTCGAGATACGAGTTTAATTCGTTCCATAACCTTGAGGCGTGGGAAACTATGAGACGCTTGAGTCGCAGTAAACTGGTGGGTCATGTGCAGCCAGCCAATCCACGCGATTACTCCTATCTCAAATGTTGCTCGTATTTCAAAGCAAAAATCGCTCGCTCGATGGCTCTTATCTCAAAAATCTCGTATGTTAGGGCACTTGTATCTCGAGGTACCACTGTACTACTCAGTCAGAAAAAAAAAGGAAATATCTTTTGCAACAGCATGGATGGACCTGGAGAGAATTATACTAAGTAAAATAAGTCAGTTGGAAAAAGACAAATATCATGTGATGTCACTCATATTTAGAATCTAATGAACAAGAAACTAACAAAATAAAAACAGACCCATAGATAGAGAACAGACTGATGGCTATCAGAGGGGAAGAGTTTGGGGAGGGGGGAAGGAGAAAGGGGAAAAGGGATTAAGAAAAAAAATCCCTTATAGACACAAACAACATTATGGTAATTACCAGAGGGGAAGGAGGGAGGGGGATGTGGAAGAGAGCAAAGGGGAATAAATGGTGGCATAAAGAGACTCTGCTTTGGGTTGTGCACACATGATGCAGTATGCAGAGGATGTATTACACTGGAGACCTGTATGGTTTTATTAACCAATGTCGCCCCAATAAATTCAAAGAAAAGAATGTATGGATGGACATGTATAGGTGAAAAAAGTTAGCAGAAACAAACACCCATGCAGGTATGATCACTTGATCTTTGACAATAGTGCATTGTAAAGCAGTGGAAAAATATTGTTCCCATCTCCCCTCCTCCCCAATTTCTAGTACTAGAACACTTGAATGTGTACTTAAAAATGTAAATGTGATCCAAATCTAAACCTTACATACAATTAAATTCCTGGTGCACTTTAGTTTTCAAAACAAAAAGCACCACAGAGATTTTCCTAAAATCTCTTAAACCATCAGTATCTGGCCTCAATGTGCCCCATATCTCTCTCTAAGGGAATCCAGCCCTGGCACTGACAGCAGCTGGCCTTCGTTAGAAGCTTGGCTTACCTGGGCACTTCCAAGTCCAGCCATCTGTAGATGGTTTTCTAGCTCATGCAAGGTGGCCTCAGGCAGAACAGAGGTGGCAGCTGACCTTTACCTGCATCTCCTGGGAGACCCCAGAGCCAGTGAATAGATTAATATCACATTGAAGCATCACCACTCAACCACCTCCACAAGTGACAAACTCAAGGGCCAGACTCAACAGGTACCAGAGACCCTCTGAAGTAAGTCCTGCTATATGGGGTGGGTCCCTATTCCTCTAGTCCTCTATGGTGGTTGGAGGTTGGTGGTCACAGTCATTCCTTGTAGGTAGTTAGCCTGGGGATAAATCCCTCCATTGATGTGCCAATAGCAATCTAAGTTAAACTATAAAAAGAAGGTATATAGGTGACACACCTTGAGTAATTGGTGAGGTTGTACCACTGGGACCTACAGAACACTTACTATACAATGCCTCTCTACCAAGTCTAGGAGACAAAGCAGCTCTGCCTAATACATAGAAACAAGCAATTTTTGCTTGAAATATGAGCAACATTTGAGATAGGAGTAATTGCGCGGATCGGCCGGCTGCACACCACCCACCAGTTTACTGCGACTGGAGCGTCTCATAGTTTCCCACGCCTCAAGGTTACAGAACTAATTAAACTCGTATCTCGAGGTATCACTGTATCTGCTTTGCCTTAGGGAGATTTATGCTAATAAAATTCTAGAGGTCCAGAGATTAAAAGAACTTGGTTACTGAAGCTAGGTCTCATCTGGCTCCCCAAAATGCCTTCCAAATTTATATTTCATGTCTAGTCTCTTTATTTATTTTTTATTTATTTATTTATTTTTTATTTTTATTTTTTAGTCTCTTTATTAATTTACTCGAAGCCCTTCTCCAGATTCCTGAACTCTTCTCGATGCTGAGAAACACCCTGGCATGCTTGGAAGTTGTTATTTTAAGTCTCTTAATGGGACTTAGAAACTCCATAGGTGGGGCAAGGAGTTTTCAAATAGGGTGGGTCAACTGTCTTCCCCCTAGTCAAAAACCATCTGGTTACCAAAGGTCTGCCTGAGAATGATGACTTCTACAGCATGAGGGAATGACTCAGCACAGGAAACAGATTTCTTCCCTCTCAGTTCTAACCCCAGATATCCCAACCCTGACTTCTGCTCACACAGCTCAAGGTAAGTGGATGCACACTAAATTTTGTGTGTTGGCACTTTAAGAGGATGCCTGAATTTCCAGCTATCTCTCCCTGGAAGACAGAAACCTTGCTACTTTTCACAGTCAGATGTTATGTAGGCACCTTTCTCAGTTCTGGTGCTCTCTACTGGGGGGCCAAGCTTGGGGATTAGACCCCAGAGTTCTCAGTGGCATCCCCCCACAGCTGAGATATCTCTGGAAATTCAGCTGCTGTCTATAGGAGCTCAGCCAGCCCTTTTGGGCCTTTGTCCTTCTAACAGTCTTTATGCGGTCTCCTCTTTCCATCCTTGGTTATCAGGATTCTCTCCAATCAGGATGTTTTTTTGTTTGTTTGTTTTTCAGTATTTTAGATGTGATTCCAGTTTGGTCTTGGGAGCATGTCTGTGTAGCATCCACTTATTCCACCACCATTTTTCATCTACCATATTACAAAATCTTAAAAACATGAAGGACCTAGACAAGAAAGTAAAGAATTACCAGGTTAAAAAAAAAAAGGTGGGGGGGGATAGATTTTAACTCCAAAGATCTGAGTGATGACCTAAACCTGCTTTACTCCAGGGAGTGTTTGCTGAGCAAGAAAATGAAGCTTCTAGTTAGACCTTCTCTTTTGGCATGGGGAGTAAATATAACCCGCCTGGAGACTCCTATCTTTGAGTGGGGCCTGAGAGCATAAACAGTATCCACTTTTGCCGAAACCGGTTTGGCTCAGTGGATAGAGCGTCGGCCTGCGGACTGAAGGGTCCCGGGTTTGATTCCCGTCAGGGGCATGTATCCTGGTTGCGGGCACATCCCCGGTGGGGGGCGTGCAGGAGGCGGCTGATCGATGTCTCTCTCTCATCGATGTTTCTAACTCTCTATCCCTCTCCCTTCCTCTCTGTAAAAAATCATTAAAATATATTTAAAAACACACACACACAGTCTCTACTTCAGAGGGAGAAGTGCTGCCCTAATGAAGCAATTATCAGCCTACCCGCATGTCTCAGTGGTTGAACATCAACCTATGAACTAGGAGATCATTGGTTCAATTCCCATTCATGGCACATGTCCCGGTTGTGGGCTCAATCTTCAGTTGGAGACGTGCAAGAGGCAGCCAATCAACAATTCTCTCTCATCATTGATGTTCTCTCTCTCTCTCCCTCTCCATTAATCTCTGAAAAACAGACTCTTAGTGAATACAGTGAAAGGTTTGGGAAGAGGGATGCATGGAAACTCAAGTCTGAGGTAGAATTTTTCAATTGGAGATGTCTTTGTGTATTTATTCTATGCCATATGTATGACCCATATTATTAAAATCCTGTATGTAAACCTTCCATGTGAACAGCTATCCCCAATTTTGCCTCTATCTATTTATCTCTGTTCACTTCTGCCCATGCCTTACACCCAAATTCTACCTCTGTATGTACAGCTCACTATACCACCCACTAGCTCAGCAGTTGGCACAAAAATTTAGAATAGGCAACCAAAATGTGTATTTCGGGTAGTGCTGTAGTCTGACACTATTACCAGAAAGAGTACCTGATCCTTCAAAAGGAATAAGGGGCAGTGAAGTACTTGTAAGGATTTATCTGTCACCTTAGGAAAGTTCCAAATATTAGGGACTTTTATCAGGAAGAACAATGAGGGAATTGTGATTGGAGTAACATAAGCTACTTCTTCAATGAATTTTTTTTTCACTCTAGACCATGGCAATATTGGGCATAAATTATAACATTGTAACAGTAAGCTGGAATGCTATTCAGTTTGCCAGAAATTTCACATCTAGGAATTTATTCTGAAGAAATCATTAAACAGGTGCACTGGGAACCATATATTTATTACAATATTATTGACTATTTTCCCTCTGCTATACTTTACACCCCATGATTATTTTGTAAGCACCAATTAGTATTTTTTAATCCATTCACCTCTTTCATCCAGTCTCCCCAACACCACTCTCTTCTGGCAACCATCAATCTGTTTTCTATATCATTATTCTTCTTATTATTTGCCCTTCACAATTTTCCTCTTTATATTGAATTTATTGGAATGATACTGTTTACATAAATTATACAGGTTTCAAGTGCAAAATCCCACAAAACATCATCTATACACTGTATTGTGTTTTACCAGGTCAAATAAAGTCTCCTTCCATTACCAATTATACCCATATACCCTCCTTTATTTCTCCCATCATCTTTCCCACATCAATCACATGTTGTACATATACATTAGTTTTTTTCTTATTTTTTTTCTTTTTTGCTCAATCTCTTCACCCCTCATGCCCCCAAAACTCCTCCCACAGCTGTCAGCTGCTCTCCATCAATGAGTCTGTCTGTTCATTCATTAGATTACACATATGAGTGAGATCATATGGTATTTATCTTTATCTGACTGAATATTTCTTTTAGCATAATGCTCTCCACGTCCATTTATACCATCACAAAAGGTAAGATCTCCTACCTTTTTATGGCTGAGTAGTATTCCATTTGTAAATGTACCTCCAATTTTTATCCACTCAACTGCTGAAGGAGGCTTGTCTGATGTAAATAAAGCTGTAATGAACAGAAGGATGCATATATTTGTTCAAATTAGGGTTTTTTTGGGTAAAGTACCAGAAGTGGAGTCATTGGGTCATAAGGCAATTCTTTTTTTTAATATATATTTTTATTGATTTCAGAGAGGAAGGGATAACGTAAGATAGAAACATCAATGATGAGAGAGAATCATTGACTGGCAGCCTCCTGCACACCCCCTACTAGGGATCAAGCCTGCAACCAGGCATATGCCCTTGACTGGAATAAAACCCAGGACCCTTTAGTCCACAGGCTAATACTCTATCCACTGAGCCAAACCTGCTAGGGCAGCAATTCCATTTTTAATTTTTGAGGTAACTCCATACTGCTTTCCATTCTGTATAATTTTTTTAAAAATATGTTTTTATTGATTTCAGAGTAGAAGGGAGTGGGAAAGATACCTAGACAAATCAATGATGAGAGAAAAATCATTGAACAGCTGACTCTTCCATGCTGCACACTGAATATCGAGCCCGAAACCTGAGCATATACCATGACCAGGAATTGAACCATGACCTCCTGGTTCACCATTGAGCCACGCTGGTCAGGCTCTCTGTATAATTTTTAAAATATATTTTTAAATGAAAAAGAGCCATTTATACAATAGTATGTATTGTATTATAAATACATTTAAAATATATTTACTCTCTCTCTTCCTTTCCTGCCACTTTCCTCACACCTACCCTCATTTATTTCTCTCTGACTAAGTCTGAAAGGACTTACAACAACATGTTAAAAAGTGGCGGTAGGGGTGATATTTTTTTCAATGTTTACCAAATTTTCTGTATGGAATGTGTATTTATTTTATAATTTTTGAAAAATGTTAACATTTGGTTAATAAATAATTGGATTTCTTGTGTCAATAGGTCACAAATACTGTTTAAAAATTTGTTGATCCATCTTACTTAATCAAGCTTTAACCTTTCAGTCAAATTATATAAACAAATGGTTTTGGGGACAGCTTTATGAAGGAATAAAATGAAGCAAATATGGCCATTCTAGAATATACATCCCAGGGATGGTTGAATATAGTAAGGAGAAAGTCTAATATAACATATGATGTTAATTTCTAGGGCAAAAGTACTGATAAAGTCCCCCTGCTACTACCAATGCATCCTAAGATATATATATATATATATATATATATATATATATATATATACACACACACACACACACACACACACATACATTTATTGGGGAAATTTTCACTAAAATTAACACATTTAAAACTAATGAAGTATCAGGAATCATCTTCCCATTCCTCAAAGTTGCAGAGAAAGCCCCCTGGACTCATTGCTAATCCTAGCATTCAGCTCTCTGGAGATATTCATTTTGCCTTATGGCTATGTAGAATAAACAGAAGTTTTTCCTGTTTTCTCTTTATTTTTTTTCACCAATTCAAAAGAAACTACAAGTCCAAATAAAATACATGTTGTCCACTAAGGGTTGGAGGTTGGGCTATGCTAGTATATGTTCATTTTGACGAATCAAAATCTGATGGCAGATTTTCCTATCCTGTGGCCTGGGAGGCACAATAGCATTCACCATGATGTTGACAATGATGAGGGTGACTGGATTACCTTGCCAGGTAATTTGTATAATAATTTTAAATTGAGTATAAAAAGGGCAAGAGTTGGACAGATGGGGAGGGCAAAAAAGAGTATGAGAATGTGGGAAAGATAAATATAGGGATAGGAAGAGGAAAGGCATGAAAATGAATAAGTACTGTGATTGCAGTGGGGAGTCAACAACGATAATACAGGGAAGTTAATTTATGGAAGCAATGAAGATTGTATGAATAGTGTAGGGCCAGATTATGGTGGGAGCTCCTTAGAAACATAATGTAAGTTTGGATTGACAGTCAATGGAGAACTGTGTTAAGTATTTCAGATTACACTGTCTTTAGTGACATATAAAAGTGATGTTTTAGCGGGGGAAAGTTAATAATTTTGAGTACCTCCCCTGTTTCAGGCAGCATTACAATTATGGTTAAGACAGTGGCCTTTGGAGTTGGTTAGACTTGAGTTCTAGTTCTGACTCTGGAATTTACTAGGTGTATGACTTTGGGGAAATTACTTATTGTTTTGAGTCTCAGTTTCTTCTGTAAAACTGATGTAATAATATTCACCTTTCAAGGTTGTTCTATGGATCACATAAACTGGAGAAGAAAAAAACCTGTGAACAGGGAAGAGTTAGGTGACTGACTCCCTCTATCCATTCAATTTGCAAGTTCCTTAATTCTGTTCATTTGACATAATTTGGAAATTGAAATTACAGTCTGAGGTGTATGGTCCCTCTCTGGACATTTTTATTTGCTCATTTCCTTAGAGCTATAAATAGCCTTTTGCTCTCTCTTTCTGCTTACCATTTCAACATCTGCTACAACATAGGATTCAAACACCCTTTCCTCAGTCAGTTATTAAGCAAAGAATACAAAGCAAAACAAAATCTCATTTACTTTCTAACAGCATACTTTCAATTTTTTGGGGGTTTTTAATTTCTTCCTCCATTCTTTGAGTTTGCCAGTCAATCAGTCTTGCTGAGTATTCTCACAAAAGTAGGATTCCCCTATCTTAACAAAAAGCAAAGCTCATAAAGAAACCCAATCCTGCCTTTTCTGGGCTTAGGGAAACCTGAAACTTTTTCAAACCTTATGTGGCATCTCTGTCTTTCAGTGCCCAATTCCTGCTGCTATCAAACATCAGAACAATCAGTACATAATTAATAGGAGTCTTAAAATGTACAAGGTTCTGAGAGTATGGGCTTTCTTACTAGTGTCTGGATTCAACGTACAGTTTCCTCTTTCAAGGAATATCTGTTTTATTTGTATACATTTATGAGCAGAAAGTTATATGCAGAACTTTCAGTCTTCACGGGAAAAGGTCCTTCATTCTAGTCTAATTTAATAAAAGCTCTTTTTCCCCCCCTCTTTCTTCTATTCCTCTTCTCGGGGAGGCAATCGTCAAAAAGTAATGTTTCAACAGATCTCGCGGTGCTATTCGAGATTCTCTATTTAAAAAAAAATAGAAATGATGCAAACAAGTCTGTGCCTTCTGGGATTTGGGGAAGGGACTACAGAGCTCCCAACATAGTGAAAGCAGCCAAGGGAGGAGGCGGGGTTCTGGCGAGATCAACCTTCCCCATTCCCCCACCCTTCTCTTCCAACCTCTGCTCGGCCCCTAGCTCAATTCCAGCCTTTGCTGCAGCTGCTCTCCAGCCATTTGCAGGACCCAAACAACCTCAACCACCATTCCCAGGATGGTGATCCGCGTGTATATTGCTTCTTCCTCAGGCTCTACGGCGGTAAGAAGGGTTGGGAGCCCATCTTTTGTTTTTCTACACACCAGTCTTATGCTGTGGAAAATCATTAAATTGCAGAAATTCTGGCAGCTTCTCTTTTGAAAGACATTCCCCGCCCCCTTCTTTCCTTTCTTTCTTTTGTTGCATCGATTTCATTTTTCATGGAATTTAGCTTTGTTTGCTTTGTGACAGGACGTTAGGGCCACATTTCTTCTTTGAAGGAAAAAAAAAACTACCGAGTTTTAGTAGATTAGAGTTGGTGCTAAAGAGTCTTTAGGGGTAGGTGAAGAAGGTAAAAATCATATACTGGTGAGTTTCAAAAGTGGGACATTTGACATATGTGCTCTAATTACAGAAGTGCACATCTGTAAAGGATGTAAAACATGCTCTGATTATGATTGAGTAAAGGATCACTGAGGTATTGTGTGGTTGTGTTTTTTTTTTCCAGAGTAATCAAAGAGTTATTTTACTAGTATATAGGAGAGAGTGTTTAACTTAAGTCTAAAGACTGTTAGAACTAGGCAGCATGAGAAGGGAAACTGGGAACAAGGAAACAAAGTTGTAAGTTTAAAACAAATTAAAGATGAGGGGTCTGTTTTCCCCTCTCCCATATTGTCCTTTATTTTGACTTTTGTTTTCTTTCAAAAGATTTTACTTCTAATAGTTCCTAACTGCTTCAAATGCATTGAAAAATGGAAAGGAAACTAAGGAATAACTTCTTATGCAGTGGAAGATTAAAGTTGCTGCTTCTTCAAATGATAGGACACCCCACCCCATTCACATGCTCTTAATTTATAATAATTTTCAGCAGCTGTGGGTAGCAAAAGGATAAACAATTTTCAGTAGCTATGTAGCAAAAGGGTGAAAGCTTAGTGTATATCCATGATAAGTGAAAGTGTCTCTGTTTACAACTCAAGAGAAAAGCCAACAGAGCAGATGTGTGGGTTCAGCTGCAGGATGTAGGAATCCCCTCCCTCCTCTGAGTTTCAGAGTAGCAGCTTTTCCATGTTTTAATTTTTGTTTTGTTTATTTACCCCCTAAGAGATTTTAGGGTAGAACTGAAGATTGTGTGAAATCACAAGAACCTTGACTGAAGCTTTAACTTTGTCTTTTTGGCCACCGTGTGTGAGTTCCTTAGACAGTTTTGAAATAGAATACTTAACCTTGTATTTTTTCAGCAAAGTTAGGGTGAACAAAAGAAAATATTTTATATTGCCTTTGAACCTTATGAGATTCTTGCCTTATTATTTTGCATGTATATTATTTTTTATACTTCAAAGTGATATTTGAGTTGTTCAGAGACTGAAGTACAATACAATGATTGTAAAATTTTAAAGACCAGCTTAATACCTTTAGTTAAACCTTTACTTAGATTGAACAGATCAAGAAATTAGTTTCACTTTGGGTGATAGGCAGTTTCAATATTGCTATTTATTCTTTCCTGGAAGCAGATTTAAGAAGAAATTCCTTTCAGAATTTCTGTTTATGTAAGAGCAATTGTACTTCTCTCTTTGTTTAAATAAGTTTTTGAGAGTCTGAAAAATGACTGCTCTCTCCCCTTATGTCCATTTTTAGCCTCCATTGTTGAAGTCTATGCAAGTAAATATTTATACTACTTGTTTATTTTTTATGGATAATTAGAGATTGTCTGTTGTTGCAGCAATACTTCCGATGCATCTGTTATCAACTTTCTACTGCATATTGCCAAAATAAATCCTTGTTTTAATATAATCTTATAATACTGTCAAATAATAATACTAAAACAGCACAAATTGAGTGTACTTCAGGAAGAGATCCTTTATACAATAAATGGGGGCGCTTCAGTTTACAATACTAAGGGTTTTCCTTAAAGATTGATGCAATGTTGTTTTAAGATACAATTTAGAAATTTTGCAGCAAACATCATAATGGAAACCCAACAATTGCACAAAGGTATTCCTATTAAGTGACTAAGTGTAGTTCTCTGAAGAATACTTAAAATATAGCTATTGGTTTTGTATTGGTAATCTCTGAGGGTTTTTTGACTCCTAATTGTTGTCATAAAAATAATCAATATTAGAAGTTTTATCAGGTAGCATAGGATATATTAGAATTGCATGACATATTAACATTCTTTTTCTCAAGTTACCCTTTACCTCAAAACCTACCTCATAGCCTGATTTTTAAAAAAAAGTTTTCAAACTAGTACTCAATTCTGTCCCAATATGGAATGGAAAGACTTGCTTTTTAAGAGTTTAGAAATGAAAGCAAATATGTTGGTTCTTGCAATGGATTTATTGATAGTAACTATAATAATGATAGTAGAAACACTTAAGTGTGTCAGATACTATCTCATTTTTTCTTGACAACTGTAGTCCGATGAAGTAGATACTATGATTATCGTATTTTTAAGATAAGGAAATTCAGGTTCAGAGTGGTCAAATAGCTTTCCAAAGGTCACATAACTAGTAAGTCACAGAGCTTGAATCACATACAAGTTATCTGAATCCAAATAATGTGTTTATTTTTTAATTAACTCTATTATTCAGATTATTACATTTGTTTCTCTTTTTTCCCCTCCATAGCTCCCCTCCACCCGGCTCCCACCCTTCCCTCTACCTTTATCTCCCTCCCATTGACCTCATCCATAGGTGTATGATTTTTGTCCAGTCTCTCCCTGTACACCTCTCACCCCTTTCCTCCTGAGAATTATCAGTCCACTCCCTTTCTGTGCTCCTGATTCTGTTATATTCACCAGTTTATTCTGTTGATCAAATTTTTAATTCGCTTACGTTTTAGATTCACTTGTTGATAGATACATATTTGTTGTTCATAATTTTTTATCTTTTACCTTTTTCTTCTTCCTCTTCTAAAAGAGTACCTTTCAGCATTTCATATCATACTGGTTTGGAGTTTATGAACCCCTTTAGCTTTTTGTTATCTGTGAAGCTCTTTATCTACCGTTCAATTCTGAATGATAGCTTTGCTGGATAGAGTATTCTTGGTTGTAGGTTCTTGCTATTCATCACATTGAATAATTATTGCCACTCCCGTCTGGCCTGCATTATTTCTGTTGAGAAATCAGCTGACAGTCGTATGGGTGCTCCCTTGTAGGTAAGTAACTGTTTTTCTCTTGCTGCTTTTAATATTCTCTCTTTGTCTTTTGCTGTTGGTATTTTAATTATGATGTGTCTTGGTGTAGTCCTCTTTGGATTTCTTTTATATGGGGTTCTGTGTGCTTCCTAGACTTGTAAGTCTATTTCTTTGACCAGATGTGGGAAGTTTTCAGTCATTATTTCTTTAAATAGGTTTTCAGTATCTTGCTATTTCTTCCTCTGGCACCCCCACAATTCTGATGTTGGTACGCTTGAAGCTGTCCCAGAGGCTCCTTACATTATCTTCACATTTTTGGATTCTTTTCTCTTCTTGCTTTTCCAGTTGAGTGTTTTCTGATTCTTTATATTTCAAATTTTTGACTTGATTCTTGCCTTCCTCTAGTCTGCTGTTAGGTCTCTGTATAATATTTTTTATTTCAGTCAGTGTATGTTTAATTTCTCTTTGGTCCTTTTCCATCTCTAGTTGGTCCTTTTTCATCTCTAGTTGGATCTTTCCCATCTCTAGTTGGTTCTTTTTCATCTCCTCTTGGGTATCGCTAACTTTATCCAACTTTTCTAGGATATTCTTGAAAAACCTTATAAGTGTGGTTTTGAACTCTACATCCAGTCGTTTTTCCCCCTCCACTTCTTTTGTTTGTGATCCCTTCCCTTGTCTCAGCATTTTCACTATGCCAGGAGAACTTCTGTGTTGGATTCAGCCTTATGATACAAGACTTGCAAAACTGCAAAAGCCTCTCTGTTGAGCTCAGGAGGGGTGGAGTCTCAGGGCTTAACGGACCGCCTTGCCTTCCAGTAGGCCCCACCCTCCACGGACCCTGAGTGTCACGTGACTGGGTAATCTCTGGAGTGGTCCCTGTGCGCATGCTCTCTCTCACAGTGCCTCTAGACTGTTGCCCCTCAGGCTCCCCTGCGCTCCGGGACCATATGAGTCTGGGTCCCCAGGGTTTTGCCCGAAACCGGGGTTTAGTGGAGTTAGAAGTGGTGCAGTTGGGAGGGTCTGTCTCCTGCCCACTCATGAAAGCCAGCGGCACACTCAGCAGTCGGTCCTCTGTGCTCAGTGCCGTGTGCGCCACCAGACTTCTGATCTTTTGTGACTCCCCTAAATTTTTGTGTACTTCTCCCTTTCCACAGTCCAAACTCCCCCTTGTATGAGTTTTGGTTGGATCTGGCCCTAAATTTTTGTGTACTTCTCCCTTTCCACAGTCCAAACTCCCCCCTGTATGAGTTTTGGTTGGATATGGGGTTTATTGTCATAGGATAAGGGGTTCAATGCTGTTGAGAATCTCCGTCTCCCTCCTGGTAGAGAAAGCCAGCCAGGTTCTCCGGCACCCGCTCTCTCCACGCTCACGTCTCCTTACCTCAGCTTTTTGCAGCTCCTCTGGGTCTCTGTGAGCCCCTTTCTTTCCTTCTAGTTGTAGCATTTCCACTTAGCCAGCTTTCCTGTGGTTCTGGATAATGTCCGTTCTGTCTTTTAGTTGTAGTTTTGAAATTGTTGTGCGAGGCAGCAGTGTAGGTGTTTACCTATGCTGCCGTCTTGGATTCTCCCAAATAATGTGTTTAAACAACAAGATATATACCTTCAAAGTGTTGCTTGACAGCTAGGAGGAATGAGGAGATAAATGTCAACATGAGGTGAGAGGTATGCAAAGGAGTAAGTCTTGTAAGTGTAAGCATATACATATAGGGGAATAGGAAAAAAAAGGGGGATGGTGTGAAGGACGGATAGTATATCTAAAGGTGAATGCCAGTAAGTGGAGTAAATGACTGTTCATTCAATATCAGGGAGATTGTGAAGACATGCACATTTGGAACTGATTTTTTTATAGGCCAAGGTATGAAATTCAGGTCTTATTACTATTCCATTTTATGGAAACCATTTAGAAGGAATGCAGCTCCCAAACTGTGAGTCTATAGGAAGTGATTTCTGCATGTTCAGAACTATTCATGAGTATCTTGATCCACTATCACAGTAATATATAATATTATTTTCTTGAAATTGTAATACCCTGTAAATTTACTTTTAATGGAAAAGAAATAGTAAGCACAGAGCTTATATAGCTTACTAAATTTCAATGGCTTTTAACAAAAATCAACATTGGCCTATGGTCAGAATGACTAGAGTGATAACAGGTTGGTTTAAACTGGTTTAGAAATCTTCTTTCTATACTTCTTTCCCTTAGATCTTTGGTCAGCAAACAGCGGCTCGCAAGCCACATACAGCTCTTTGGTCCCTCGAGTTTGGCCCTTCCACAAAATACCATGGCCTAGGCGAGTCCATTTTGAAGAAATGGCATTAGAAGAAATTTAAGTTTAAAAAATTTGGCTCTCAAAATAAATTTTGATTGTTGTACTGTTGACATGTGGCTCTGTTGACTAACGAGCATGCTGACCACTGCCTAAGATCTATAATGATCTCCATTTTGTGACTTCTATGCATTTTAGTTATGATTTATATAGAAATTTTAAAGTTGTGGTAGATAGATAATTTCTGTGAGTTTTATTTATGGAATAACTTTTGTAAAATGATCCCTTTTATGATTGCTAAAGCATAAACTATGTGGTTATCTATATAACAAATGAAATATGCATACATTTTCTCTATGGCAGTATTCAGTGTACATGTTATAAAAACAAGTGAGTAAAATGAACACTCATGATAACCAGTCCATGAGTCACTAGTCACAGTATTTTCTTCATTCAGATAATAAGGATATAGCACAACAAGCCAGTTCTTCATCTTTATAATTCTCAATTAATTGCATCTTAGGTGACAACTTTCTTGCCTCTCTGTCTCTGTATTTATAAATCAAACATTGATTTGATGTACGCAGTGGTCTTTGTATAGCTTACAAGGTTTGATTGAATTCTCTTTAAAGCTATTTATAAACTACTTAAAGGAGTAAAATCAGAAACTGTTCATCAGACAACTAAACATGCATTTTGGATGTATCTAACAGTGGAAACTGGGCAGATTTTACATGTCAAATGTAGGAACTCAAGATCAATGCTTTCAGCTGGGTGCCCTCTATTTGATGACTGACTTCCTAAATTTCACAGCAAGATGGAATATTTGGAATAATTTGATCCAACTTAAAGTGGCTTGGAAAACACAGTTATCAATGATGACGATTCATGAGTATTTAAAAAGGTACTTAAGGCAAGCCAGTGTGGCACAGTGGTTGAGAATCAACCCATGAACCAAGAGGTTCCTGGTTCAGTTCCTGGTCAGGGCACATACCCTGGTTGCAGGCTTCACACCCAGTAGGGGGCATGTAGGAGGCAACTAATTGATGATTTTCTCTCATCATTGATGTTTCTTTCTCTCCTCCCTTTCTCTCTCTCTAAAATTAATAAACAATACACACACACACACACACACACACACACACACACATACACACATACATATTTAAAAGATACTTAAAAGTCAAATAGTTATAGGAAATAATATATTATAGAATTTAGTAAAAGATTCATAATCTGGCAGGAGAGAAGAATAAGAAGAATAAAATGCATTTATCTCTAGCTCAAAGACTAGTTACACTATTGAGGAAGTGTTTTGATTAATAAACCTTAAAGCCAGTCCTTCCCCTTGGTTAGCCTCAAAAACATGATTAAATAAATTGAAGTCCCACACATAATCAGGTCAAATGTTCAAATTCTCTGTAGTTAATCTTTAAATTATTTTCTAAAATATATACTGTTCAATTAAACATATCTTTTATAGGAATATTTTCTGACTTAACTGAATTGAAAGTGGTGAATGATAAAGATAAACAGATTGAGAATCTGTTGGTGACTATATGACCATCTGTTTTCTTTCAAGTCTATTTTGCAGTCTACCAGGAGGCCTTTTAAACATGATAATTACTTCTCAATCCAGACCAAGATTAAACAACTGTACATTAAGAGAAGGGAAAATTCATTTATGCTGATGTTTTTTAGTAATATGAGAGACAAGGCTAACTTTTTACATTTGGCCAGTACTTAAGAATTCCAAGCAAAAGAATTATTTTCTAGCCCAGTCTCTCACATTTAGGTTTTATCAGTTGTTTCTATCTGTAGATTGCCAGAACTGAGGCAAAACTTAAAAATAGTTTTAAAATATAATGGCAGTTTCAAAGGTTGTATATTTAAAACTATTTAGTATTAGTGCCACTAGATTTTTTATGTTTCATTACCCTTTCATTAACATGATTAATCAAGATTTGACTCTAGTGATAATAAAGACTAATATTTATTTATGCATCATATATGTTAGGCATTGTGACTTGTGCTTTACATACATTATCTCAATTAATTTTATCCTTGAAATAACATTGTGAGTTAAGTGCTGTTATTAGATCCATGTCCTGTGATTAGAGGGGCTATCTCTAAGATCAAGAAACATAAGGAACATTACTTAAGATCAAAGTGCTGCAAATGGCAGAACTGGCATAAGAACCCACTCCTAAATACTGTGTTGTTTACACATCCACTTAGTGTATAGGTATTGAACAGAGATATATCAATAGTACATTAAAATCTTGTAATATGATTAGGAATCTGTAATTGCCATTTAAGATGGGATGATTTCTGAAAAAAAGAAAAAGGCTGGAGAATGCCTACCTAACAACCAAATGTGTTTGTATTTATAATCTGCATGAAAGTTAGGTGGGAGTGGGGGAGGTAGGGAAGTTAGTAACGCCATTCTCTTGTACAGTTTGTTTATTTATTTGTTTTCCTCACAGGAGGATATGTTTTTATTGATTTTAGGGAGAGAGAAAGGGGGAGAGTGAGAGAGAGAGAGAGAGAGAGAGAGAGAGAGAGAGAGACATCAGTGTGAGAGAGAAACATTGATCAGTTGCCTTTTGTATCTGCCCTGACAGGATCAAACCTACAACTTAGGTATGTGCCCTGAATGAGAATTGAACGTTTTGGTGTATGAGACAATGCTCCAAGCAATTGAGCCACCTAACCAAGGGCACATTTTAAAGTAATATTTGTGCTACATATTGAACTTTTATGTATTAATTTCTCTCCCTGAAAATTGTCCTTGTGTGGCTATAGACCAACATAAGAAGGTGGCTTAAAATATTTTATTTAATTTATTGGGGTGACACGGCATAACAAAATCATGCAGGTTTCGAGTGCACAATTCTACAATACATCATATGTTCATTGTATTGTGTATCCAACACCGCAAGTCAAGTCTCTGTTCATCAACATTTATCCCCCCTCTACTCTCTTCCCCCTCCCCTGTACCCCTATCCTTGCAATCACCAACGCTGATGTCTTCACCCATTACTTTTCTGTCTTTTTTTTTCTTTTTTTGCTCAATCCCTACACCTCTCCAGCCCCAGGTCCAAGCTGTCAACCTGCTCTCTATCTATGAGTCTGTATTCTATTTTACTTGTCAGTTCATTTTGTTTAGTAGATTCCACATGAGTGAAATCATATGGTACTTGTCTTTCTCTGATTGGCTTATTTCATTTAACATAATGATCTCCAGGTTCATCTCTGCTATTGCAAAGGGTAAGATTTCCTTCTTTTTTTACAGCCAAGTAATATCCCACTGTGTAATGTACCTCTACTTTTTATCCACTCACCTATTGATGGACACTGGACCTGCTCCCAAATCTTGGTTATTGTAAATAATGCTGCAATGAGCATAGGGGCTATATGTTCTTTCAAATTATTGCTTCAGGTTTCTTTGGATAAATTACCAGAAGTGGGATTGCAAGTTCACATACTGAACATTTTTTGATAATCCTCACCTGAGGATATTTTTCCTGTTGATTTTGAGAGAGAGTGGAAGGGAAGGAGAGAGGGGAAGAGAGAGAGAAAAACATCGATGTGAGAGAGACACATGAATTGGTTGCTTCTGCATACCCCCTGACTGGGGCTAGGGATCAAACTTACAACCCAGGTACATGCCCTTGAGCAGCAATTGAACCTGAAATCCTTTGATGCATGGGCTTACACTCTAACCACTGAATGACACTGGCCAGGGCAAGGCAGTTCTATTTAAAATTTTTAAAAATTTATCTTTACTGTTGAAAGTATTATTATTTTTTAAATATATTTGATTGATTTTCTACAGAGAGGAAAGGAGATAGAGAGCCAGAAACATCGATGAGAGAGAGACATCGATCAGCCGCCTTTTGCACGCCCCCCACTGGGGATGTGCCCGCAACCAAGATACATGCCCTTGACCGGAATCAAACCTGGGACCTTTCAGTCCACAGGCCGAAGCTCTATCCACTGAGCCAAACCGGTTTTGGCGAAAGTATTATTGATGTCCCATTTGTTTATTTTTCCCATTGACCAATGCAAGCTTGCATCCCCACCTCCCAAGCCTTCACCACACTGTCTGTGTCCATGGCCTATACATATATGCATATAACTTCCTCAGTTAATCACTCCCCACTAACTCCCAACCTCCGCCTTCTCTTTGAAATTCACTAGTCTGTTCCATGCTTCTATGTCTCTGGATCTATTTTGTTCATCAGTTTATTTTTTTCATTAGATTCCACATATTAGTGAGATCATGTTATACTTATCTGTCTCTGACTGGCTTATTTTGCTTAGCATAAAACTATCTAGGTCCATCCATACTGTTGAAAATGGGAAAAGTTCATCCCTTTTTATAGCCATATAGTATTCCATTTTGAAAAGATGTACAACAGATTTTTATCCATTCATCTGCTGATGGGCATGTGGGATGATTCCAAATTTTAGCTATTGTAAATTTAACTACTATGAACACAGGAGTGCATATATTCTTTTTGACTGGTATTTTGGGATTCTTAAGATATATTCTTAGAAATGGGATCATTGAGTCAAATGGGAGTTTAATTTTTAATCTTTTGAGGAATGCCATACTGTTTTCCACAGTGGCTGCACCAGTCTACATTCCCATCAGCAGTGTACTAGTGTTCTATTTTTCTACACATTCTCACCAAAAGTTGTGATTTGTTGATGATAGCCATTCTGACAGGTGTGAGGTGATACCTCAATGTCATTTTAACTTGCATTTCTCAGATAATTAGTGACTTTGAGCATTTTTTCATATGTCTCTTGGCCTTCTGTATGTCCACTTTGGAGAAGCATCAATTTAGGTCCTTTGCCAATTTTAAATTGAATGTTTGTCTTCCTTTTATTAGGTTGTATGAGTTCCTTATACAGTTTGAAAATTAACCTCTTATCAGATGTGTCATTGACAAATATGTTCACTTGTGCGGCTGGCTCTCTTTTAATTTTGTTGATCGTTTCTTTTGTATGCAGAAGATTTTTATTTTGATGTAGTCCCAGTTGTTATTTTCTCCTAAATTTCCTTTACCCTAGGAGATGTATTGGTAAACATATTGCTATGAGAGAGGTGTGAGGTTTTGCTGTATATGGTTTCTTATTCTATTTTTATAGTTTCATGACTTACATTTAAGTCTTTTATCCATTTTGAGTTTATCTTCCTGTATGGTATAAGTTGGTGGTCTAGCTAGTTTCATTTTTTTTTTGCATCCACCTGCCCAATTTTCCCAACACCATTTAATGAAGAGACTGTCTTGACTCGGTTTTATGCTCTTGCCTCCTTTGTCAAATACTAATTGAGCATAATGGTTTGGATCTATTTCTGTAGTCTCTGTTCTGTTCCAGTGATCTATATGTCTGCTTTGTGCCAGTACCAGGCTGATTTGAGTACAGTGGCTTTTCAGTATAACTTGACATCTGGTATTCTGATCCCTCCAACTTTGTTCTTCTTTCTCAAGGTTGCTGCAGCTATTTGGGGTCTTTTTTGGTTCCATATAAATTTTTGTAGTATTTGTTCTAAATCTGTGAAATATGCCATTGGTGTTTTCATAGGGATTGCATTGAATCTATAGATTGCTTTGTGTAGTATGGACATTTTAATGTTGATTTTACCAATCCATGAACATGGTATATTTTTCCACTTGTTGATATCTTCTGCTAGCTCTTTTTTCAATGTCCTGTAGTTTACCAAGTATAGGTCTTTTACCTTCTTGGTTAAGTTTATTTCAAAGTATCTTAATTTTTTGTTGCAATGATAAATGGGATTGTGTTTTTTTTTTAGTTTCTCTTTCTCAGAGTTTATTATTTGAATATGCAAATGCCATTGACTTCTGGGTATTAATTTTTTATTCCGCTACATTCTAAGTTCATTTATTAAGCCCAGTAGTTTTTTTGTGGAGTCTTTAGGGTTTTCTATGTATAATATCATGTCATCTGCAAATAATGAGGATTTTACTTCCTCCTTTCCAATTTGGATGCCTTTCATGTTTTCTTCTTGTCTCATCACTGTGGCTGGGACTTCCAATACTATATTGAATAAGACTGATGAAAGTGAGCATTTCTGCCTGTTCCTGTTCTTAGGGGAAATGGTTTTAGTTTTTACCCTTTGAGTATGATATTGGCTGTACGTTTGTCATATATGGCCTTTATCATGTTGAGATATACACCCTCTACTCCCACTTCGCTGAGAGTTTTTATAAAAAAATAGCATTAGAGTTTGTTGAATGCTTTTCTGTATCAATTGATATGATTATGTGATTTTTGTCTTCTAATTTGTTTATGTTATATATCACATTTATTGATTTGGAGTTACTATACCAATCTTGCATCCCTGGAGTAAATCCTACTTGGTCATGGTGTATGATCTTTCTAATGTATTGCTGGGTCTGACTTGCTAATATTTTATTGAGGATTTTAGCATCTATGTTCTTCAGAAATATAGAGCTCTAATTCTCTTTCTCTATAGCATATGTATGTGGTTTTGGAATTAGGATAATGCTGGTCTCAAAAAAAGAGTTTGGAAGTATTATTTCCTCTTTTGAATACTTTGAGGAGGATAGGTGTTAGTTCTTTGAAGGTTTGGAGAAACTCCGCTGTGAAGCCATCCAGAGCAGGGCTTTTGTTTGCTGGGAGTTTTTAAAATTTTTATTTTTATTACTGCTTCAATATCATCAGTAGTTATCAGCCTATTCACCTTTTCCCATTCTTCCCAATTCAGCTTTAGAAAATTTTACTTTTCTAAGAATATGTCCATGTTGTCCAGTTTGTTGGAATTTTTTTTTATGATCCTTTGTATTTCTGTGGTGTCAGTTATTACTTCACCTTTTTCATTTCTGATTTTGTTTATTTGGGTCCTCTCTATTTGTTTCTTGATGAGTCTGGCTAAAGATTCATCAATCTTATTTATATTTTCAAAGAAGCAGCTCTTGGTTTTATTGATCTTTTTATTTATTTTTCTATATTATTTATTTCTGTTTTGATTATTTCCTTCCTTCTACTTACTCTGCACTTTTCTTGTTGTTCTATTTCTAATTCTTTACATTGTAGAGTTAGCTAACTTATTAGTTTTTCTTTTTCTTTCTTTTTCTTAAGTGGGCCTGTAAAGATGTAAACTTCCTACTTAGTACTGCTTTCACTGTTTCTCATAGATTTTGGAGTGTTGTGTTTTAATTTTCTTTTTTTTTTTTTGCCAGGATGTTTTTTATTTCTTCTTTGATTTATTTGGTAACCCATTCATTGCTGAATAGCATGCTGTTTAGCCTTTTTTGTTTGTTTTTAATTATAGTTGATTTATAATTTCATGGCATTGTGATCCAAGAAGATGCTTGATATGATTTCAGTCCTGACCTTGAAGAGAGGTCATTGATGTGTTAACATGTGGTCTATCTTTGAAAATATCTCACGTGCACTTTAGAAGAATGTATATTCTATAGCTTTGGGATAAAATGTTCTAAAACTGTCAATTAATTCCATCTGATCTAGTGTATCATTTAGGTTTGAAATTTCCATGTTGATTTTTTGTTTAGAAGACATATCCAATGATGTCAATGAGGTGTTTAAATCCCCTTCTATGACTGTAATGCTGTTGATCTCTCCCTTAAAATTCTCCAGTAGTTATTTTACATATTTGGGTGTTTCTCTATTGTGTGTATATATGCTTACAGAGTTATATCCTCTTGTTTTATGGATTCCTTTAGTATTTTGAAGTAGCTTTTATTATTTCTTATTATAGCTTTCACTTCAGAATCTATTTTGTCAGATATGAGTATTTTCACACTAGCTTTTTAAAAATTTCTATTTGCCTGGGAATTATTTTCTATCCATTTATTTTCATTCTGTGTGAGACCTTTGTTCTGTGGTGGGTCTCTTGTAGAAATCATATATATATATGGGTCATGTTTTCTTATATATTCAGTTACCATATGTCTTTTGGTTGGAGCATTTAAGCAATTTACATTAAAGGTTATTATTTATAGGTACTTATTTGTTTCCTTTCTTATTCCTTATATTCATGTTCCCTTTCTCTCTATTTATTCTTACAACAGTCCCTTTAGCATTTCTTGCAGTGCTGATTTGGTGGTAAGAAACTCTTAGCCTTTTTTTTTTGTCTGTGAAATTCTTTAATTCATCTTCAATTTTGAGTGATATCATTGTTGGATAGAGTAGTCTTGGATTCAGTCCCTTGGTTTTCATAACTTTGTATAGTTCATGCCACTCCTTTTTGGCCTGAAGTGTTTCTGTTGAAAAATCAGGTGACAGTCTAATGGGAGCTCCCTTGTAGGTAACTTTCTGTATCACTCTTGCTTCTTTTAAGATTCTTTTTTTGTCCCTAATGTTTCCCATTTTAATTATTATGTGCTTTGGTTTGGGTCTTTTGGAGTTCATCTTGATAGGGATTCTGTGTTTCCTGAACTTGCATGACTTTTTCCTTCATCAGGTTAGGGAATTTTTCTGCCATTTTTTGTTCAAACAGGTTCTTTATTCCTTTCTCAGATTCTTCTCCTTCTGGTACATCTATAATTCAAATGTTATGTTTCATGTTATCTCAAAGCTTCCTTAGCCTCTCCTGCTTTTTAATTTTTTTCATTTGCAGCTCTGAATGGGTGGTTTTTTTTTCCTACTTTGTTTTTTAGTTTATTGATTCAGTCCTCAGCTTCTTCTGGTTTACTGTTGAATCCTTCCAGCATATTCTTTATTCCAGGTATGTCATTATGCATTTTCAATTCATTCTTACTTATTTTTCAACCTATATTTTCATGTTGGTATAGTTCTCATTAAGTCCCTTATAATACTCATTAAGTTATTTGCAGTTCTCACTGAGGTTTTTTTTAGTAACTTTATTATAGTTACTATGAATTCTTTATTTGACAAATTGCTTGCTTCTGTTTGATTCTGTTCCTTTCCTAGTGGTTCCTTCTTTTGTCATTTGGGGTTTATTTCTTTGTCTGTTCCTTTGATTTCTTTTCTATATATTAGATCAAACTGCTATGCCTCCCAGACTTTGTGGGTTGGTCTTATGTAATAGGTGTTTTATAGGACCCAGTGATGCATTCTCTTACATGTCCTAAAATTGATGCTCTAGTAAAGCCTCTTGTTTGTGTTATTCAGGTTCTCCACTTGTAGTCGGGTCTTGAATGTTATTGTCCCTTTCATGGATGGAGTGTCCTCTCAGGCTGGCTATGCAATTCACCTCTGACCATGTCATATGAGTGGTTGTGGAGGTGCTGATGGAACGGAACAAAATAAATCACAACAAAACACGAAACAAAAGTAACAAAACAAAAACACAGACAGGACCCCTACAGCACCAAAAGAAGCAACTATTAAAGAAGATAGAATTAGGAAAGAAAAAATAAAGTAAAAATGATAGAAAATAAATAAGTAAATATGAGAAAACAAAACAAACCAACCAAAAAAGCAAAAATAAAAATATAATGGGCAGAGTGAGTAGGTTCAGACTGATAAAGAAAAAAAAAAGAATAAAAAATTAAGGGAATAGAGGAAGGAAACTATTCTGTCTGCCAATTCTGGGCTTCCTGTGAGGTATTTAGCTGCTCACCACTGTCAGAAATTGTCCTTTTGCTTTAAGCAACCAGCTTGAAGCTTTAAGTGATGCAGTGTTTGTGTCTGTCTCCCTAAGACTTGTCTACAAGTAGGAGGGGCCAATCTGCCATCTAAAGTAGGTTTGTTAGTTGTATGGAGCTCAGGTCTGGTCAGAAAACTTCTCCTGGTTCCTCCAGCTCTGCCTCTGCCCACCTTGGCCTGCTAAGCAGCTGTCAATATTAATCTCTCAAAAGTCTGTTTCTGAAAGGGCTTTAGGGAGGGGAGGTGCTGTTCAGCTTTCAGGGAATGTGGTGGATGTGCTTCCTTCTCCTAGACCTACTACTCTGCAAATGGCCCAAAATATCATTCTGCCCTTAGCTGGGCAGAGATCCTAGTATGGCAGTCCAGTGAGACTGGCTAGAAACATGAAGTTTTTATATGCTTTCCCATATGGGGATAGTAGCAGTCAGGTTCCCAGGATAGTGGGTCATATGGCCCCTTCCCCAGTCCAGTCACTGAAACTTTGTGAGACTGTTCAAACTTGTAAGCTTGACACCTGCTTTTGTTTCCTCTGAAAAGGTCCAAATGCAGGCTGTGGCATACAAGACTCCCAGACTTTGTGGGTTGGTCTTATGTAATAGGGTGGGGCGGGCTATATCACTGTATCACCTCAGGCTGGGGTTTGTTTCTTTTCTGCCCTGTGGCTACTGAGAGTGGTTAGCTCCTTTCTGGAAAAATGGCCATTTCAGTTTGGGGGAGGGGTAGTATGACCAAATGCAGGACTTCTTATTTTCAATATATTGAGGTAACTTCGTTCTGCTCTCCACAGTGGCTATACCAATCTACATTCCCAACAATAGTGCTAGAAACCATAAAATCCTAGAAGAAAATGTAGGTAGTGAAGGTGGCTTTTTATGATTCTCTAAATATTCTAAATTTATCAGGAAGGCTACTTTAGTCTTTGAGTTCTGCCCTTTTGGCTTAGTTATTTTTTTAAAATGAAACCCTATCAAAGAGTTGGAGTGAAAGCAAACATTTTCGCTTAAGTTATTTCCAATAGTGTCAAGATGAGGATAACTTCACCTTTTAAACATCAGAAAATATTCATCTCAGTTAACAATAACATAAGAAAATTTTGTCTGTTTCACAACTATCACTCAGCAAATTGTTTCATTAAAGTACAGCATTTTTTCAATGTTAAAATTATAACAGTAAATATATATTTGATAGTAGCAATGTAGAAACAGAAACTATTCTATCCAGTGTGATATTTGAAAACTAATTTAGAAGGACAATGAGCATAATTATTTAATAGGTTAAAATATAGTACGTCATCTCTCTTTAATTTCTTATGCAAGTAATTTGTCAGCTTTAGTTGTTAATAAGAACTATCATTCATTTTACAGTTAAAATATACTAGGTATATAGTACAAAGAACTTTACATGTATTATATCATTTAATTCTTGTGGCAAATCAATGAATTCAGTACTCTTATTATGCTCTTTTTGAAAAAGAGGAAATAGGCTCAAAGAACTAACAATGTCAGAGAGTTAGCAAAGCACCCCTGGTCTATCTGATTCCAGAGTCCATGATCCTGACTACTGATTGACACATATTAATTATTCACTTGAATATGATTGTGGAACTGATTTAAAAGTCATTGCAAAATTGCTTTTCTGATGAACTTGGAAAATTATAAAAAATATTTCTTAGTTAATTGGTCTGTTACATCAGAAACTAAAACATAATTTGTCTTATGTATCAACTAAATATTTTGAACTCAAAAGAGGCATTGGTTTGAGTAAAACTTTTTCAGTGAATTTCTACTTAAAAAGAGAGGTGTTCAAATTTAAATCTTCTGATCAATTGTTGACAGGACAATCAGGGGAAGTGGTAGTGATCTACAGAATTAGCCAGGTATCAAGACAAACACCTTGTGAGTTTTAGTGGGAATAAGTAGGAAATGTGACAAAATCCAGAATAAGGCCAATTCTATACTAGACTTGAAATTTATCTGATTTTTAAAAAGAGATTGGTAAAAGGCAAATAAAAATATTGTGAGGAAAATGTAACTAAACATTTACTTATTCCTCAGTTACATTAAGACTTAGATTACATTTTGAAGTTGAAATAAAAGAAAGATTTTTGACTGGTGAGTGTATTACCTTAGAAATTGTTTTATGATCAGGCTCTTCATAATAGGATTAAGAAAGGAGTATACTAGTATATATCACTTGGATTTGAGTCTGGCTCCACTAAAAAGTTGACTTTGAGAATTAAAACTGCATATCACAGGGGATCCTTTCTCTTCCCAAATGTCAGAGACAGTTTGGGAGATGTCCCACCAGCCACAGGGCATTGTATGTACCTTCAAAAGTCATTGATACATTTATGTTTTATGAAAAGTGATGTACCAGGTGGTATTTTAAAACACAAAGCATCTAATACAATCTTATATAAATAATTTAAGTTTAGATGCCCAAGTTGATTTACTGTAAGTCAGTATCTAATTCCTTTTTGGAAATCACAAATTTAGCAAAAATGGAATTGATTTTTTCATTGCAAATTGTGGTTTCCAGAGACATATAGGACTTGTACTTTTATTCTATCTAATAAAAGGATAATATGCAAATTAACCATCACTCCATCACAAAGATGGCAGTGCACATAGCCACAAGATGGTGGCACCCAGTGCTCTCAGCCTCACCGGAGTCCCCCAGTCCTGGGCGGGGGAAGGGAGATGCTGCTTAGAGTGGGCAGTGTGAGCAGCCTGGTGTAATGCTTGCTTCATAGCCACAGCAATACTCTGGCTGTGGAGAGCTTCTGTGGAGAGCCCACAGCCTCTGCAGCCGAGTGCATGCCCTGAGAGGAGATGGTGGGCCTGCCTCCCACAGAAGCAGCGGGGCTCCCTCCTGACTCTCATGGGTTTTCTGTCTCCCATGGAAACCACATGGCTCCCATGGAAGCAGTGCAGCTCCTGGCAGCTCACTGCAGTTCCCACTGATTCTTGCAGAAGCAGCGGGCAGCCTACTTCATGTGATATTGCACCATGGGCTACTGGTGTTAATACAGTGGTACCTCGAGATACGAGTTTAATTTGTTCCGTAACCTTGAGGCATGGGAAACTATGAGACGCTCGAGTCGCGGTAAACTGGTGGGTGGTGTGCAGCCGGCCAATCCGCGTGATTACCCCTATCTCAAATGTTACTCGTATTTCAAAGCAAAAATCGCTCGCTCAACAGCTCGTATCTCAAAAATCTCGTATGTTAGGGCACTCGTATCTCGAGGTACCACTGTATATAAAACTAGGGAAACAGTGCATAAAACTATTAAAAACAGAGAAGTGATAATGGTACAACTAGATACCATATTGTGCAACAGCTCATGTTAAGAGATTCTGGGGAAGAAAAAACCCAAAATCTGAACCCTTGGGTTATCAAAACTTGGATTGCTCCAACAATATAAATAAAATTAGATAGATTATCTCTCAGTGATTGAGATAATTATGATCTAATTCTGTACTCCTCCTCTTGCAAAAAGGGTTATCATTTTATGTCCTTATAAACTGTCTTGAAAATATTTGAGTTTGGAATGGTGGACATAAATGCTTTGTTGAGTAAAATGTATAGCAATTTTAATTTCATATGATTAGAGATAAATACTTATTCTATGCAAAAGAATATGATAAAATGATAAAAGACCTGTATATAATAGCATTAAATTTTTCTTCTAAACATTTTTTGATCTATGGATATTGTCTCTATCACAGTAATTATTTTGTCACATATATAAAGAAAAGAGTTTTTGAGGCCAAGTCACTGTTTTTACAGTTAACGTCCTAGCCTTTCTGCTCTTATATTAATGGGTCTGTTAAAATTGAAGATACTTTTACCTTTTTCTTCTTCCTCTTCTAAAAGAGTACCTTTCAGCATTTCATATAATACTGGTTTGGAGTTGATGAACTCCTTTAGCTTTTCCTTATCTGTGAAGCTCTTTATCTGCCCTTCAATTCTGAATGATAGCTTTGCTGGATAGAGTATTATTGGTTGTAGGTTCTTGCTATTCATCACGTTGAATATTTCTTGCCATTCCTGTCTGGCCTGCATCGTTTCTGTTGAAGATAAAAAATTATGAACAACAAATACATATCAATCAACAAGTGAATCTAAAAATTAAGTGAATTAAAAATTTGATCAACAGAATAAACTGGTGAATATAATAGAATCAGAAGCACAGAAAGGGAGTAGACTGATAATTCTCAGGGGGAAAGGGGTGAGGGGTGTACAGGGAGAGACTGGACAAAAATCATACACCTATGGATGAGGTCAACGGGAGGATGGTAAGGGTAGAGGGAGGGTTGGGAGCTGGGTGGAGGGGAGCTATGGAGGGGAAAAAAGAGAAACAAATGTAGTAATCTGAATAGTAAAGATTTAATTTAAAAAATTGAAGATACTTTGTAGAGATATACTTTGGAATAGTTCTGTTTAAAAATTCAACAGAAATATCAACAACAACTTATCTACCTTCTCCACTAGACCATGAGCTTCTTACTGCTCATTATATGCTTATACATGGTAAGCTTCTAAATAATATTTGTGAAATTAATGGATGTCATATTTAAATTTAAGTTGAAACAAGTCATCCAAATAAAGATATGCAGTTGCTAATAGGAAATGTGTAACTAGAACTTGGTAAAGGTGGTGGCTGGAGACAACTCTTTGGGAGTCATTTACAAAGAAGTGCTTGAAACCATAGGAAAGAATGAAATCATTTGAAGGGAGTAATTATAAAGTGAGGTGAAAAGATGGCTGAGAACAAGGACAGGCCCCTAGTGAATGCTCTCATTTAGGATGATGTGAAAGGAAGCAGGTGGGTAAGGAAACAAGAGGATTAATTGAGACATCAGAGTAGTATTCTTAATAGAAATGGGTAGGGAAGAGTTCTCAAGGAGGGTGAAGAACATTGTTGCTGGTACTATGCAGAAATAATAAAAACTGACTTCAAAAGGTCATTGAATCCAAAATAAGGGAATTATTAGGGACCTTTGAAATAGGAGTTTCAGTGCAATAAGAGGAAACAGCCTATTAGGAAAGTATTATGGAATGCAGTATAATGAGGGAGAGGTAAGCATTTAGACTAATATTTGAGTAGCTTGATGAAAAGAAAGGAGAAGGAAGGTAGTTGAAAATAAAATGAAATTATTCTAGAGCTATTAAAAAAACACCAAGGGAACTAGAATTTTACTTCGAAAAACACTCTTTGTTTTCCTAGCCTATATTTATTAGAACATTGTTGAGTTTTTAACAATTTCAGTGTGGAATCAACTTTAAGCTAACTCAATCACTAGTGGCTAAAATATTCAAACATTAATATTTTATAAATTATGACAGAAAGAAGATGAAAATGTATGATTATAAAACAATGAAACCAAATTATCATCTTTATGATTTATATCTGAAAATCGCCCATTAATATTTCATCAGGAAAAATCAAATTATTTCAGACAATATTCTCTTTAAAGTATAAGAGCCTTTGCTAATTTTAGTTAGAAATAAAGTCTTATAAAGTCTGTGTTGACCATGTGGAAACACGTTTTTATTTTTAGTGGTAAATTTAAGTTAACCCTGTAAGAGAATAAGCAGGAAAGTTGAATTTCTTATAGAAATTATGAAGTACATCTGGACAATTTTCATTACCATACTTGCCAAGTTTAAGTAAATACCAGTTTAACTCTTTAGAAAATATTGTTCTAACTTCATGCTATGAAAGGGATTATTTTATTCATAAGAAAGTACACCAATCTTTTTTTAAATTTAGTCTTTTCCATCTAGTTCCCCTCCTCCACTCCTATTCTGGTTTCCAATAGGCTAGATAGAACTGGTATAGGATTGGCAGGCTAGTAGGCAGATAGCTTACTTAAGATTTCTGGACTGATTTGGGATCTGTGAATGCAATTAAAGAAAAAACAACAATGAAAGAAAATGGCAAGAAGTTGGGTATTTGGGATTCCACATAATTTAAAATATTTTTTAAATTTTTTATTAATGTATTACATGCATACATATCTTCCCTTTGCTCCCCCCACTCCCAGGCATACCCTAACCCCCCAGTGTCTTGTGTTCATTGGTTATGCTTATATGCATGCATACAAGTCCTTTGGTTGATCTCTTATCTACCCCACTTCTCCCTAACCTTCCCACTGTAATTTGACAGTTTGTTTGATGCTTTATTGCCTCTGTATCTATCTTTTTGTTCATCAGTTTATAATGTTCTTTATTATCCATAAATGAGTAAGATCATGTGGTATTTTTCTTTCATGGACTGGCTTATTTCACTTCTCTGTTGTACTGTGTGGCACACCTGTTTCCCAGTTGGGATGGTATTGCAGTTACCTGCATTCCACTGCTGCTCACTGTTGTAAGCCAATCCTGGTTTTTAAGCAGATGGTGTGTCTTAATCTCTTCATTCTTTTGTGATTACGTAAGAGTCAATTTGTGAGTCATCCCCTGGGTGGCAGTGTTTGAGAATTGACCTCTGAGACTATAGGTCCTCTCTAGCCTGTGCTTAGATCCTGCTTTCTCTCTGGCACTCAATACCAGTTTGTGGGAGTGGGTTGCCCCAGAGCTGGTTCTCTGATGGTTATTCTGCGCTCTGATCCCCAGGTTCCAGAAAAACAACTTTCTCCTGCAGTCTCTTAGGATGTCCCCAATTGGGTGATCCTATGTATTGGGCTTAGCAATCAGAAGCAAGGATCTAAAGAGGAAAGAGAGCAGTCTGTGCATTCCCCCTTCCCCGCTCCTGTTCGAGCAGCCGGCACACTTTAATAACTCCCAGGCTGTCCTTCTGCCTCAGATAAAAATGGGTTGCTTTCTAGAGATCCCCTCTGTTAACAGCTCTGAGGGCCCCCTTCCACATTCAGGGATCATGCCCTGCCCAACATCTACAGATTTTTCGAGGTGCAGCTTTCCCCCGGTCCAGTTCCCACAGTGTGCACATCTCTCTGTTCTGCGGGACCAGAGGCAAAATCTGACCTTTCCTTGTGGCATGTGGAGCTCCTCTGAATCTGTTGTTTGCGCTGAATGGGGAGTGGTGTTTTGGGTCCCACAGCTGTTCGGTAGGTGCCGCAGCTGTAGCTTTTCAGGCTGCCTTAAACATCCATTTTCCCCTTCAAGATGGTGTGATCTCTGCGTTTGTGCTGGTGGTTCAGGGAGAAAAACACCCGTGGCAGCGGGGCTGCCTGGTCAGGGGAGCCCTGTCAGCAGTCCCCCACCTTCTCCTGGAGGATAACTGTCCCTTAACTTGCTAACAAACACTTCCATTGTGACCCTTAGCTGTTCTCTTTGTCTGCTCCGTGACAAGGCTCCAGACATGTCCATCTATTCCGCCATAACTCCCCCCCCCATAATTTAAATTATTAAATTCTAAATCAGAGAGTGTAATATTTCTTTTTCCTAGCTTTTATTTTATTTATTTTTATTTTTTTCTATATTGATTAAGGTATTACATATGTGTCCTTATCGCCCCATTGGTCCCCCACTGTCCCACTCATGCCCTCACCCTCCTGGTGTCTGTGTCCATTGGTTAGACTTATATGCATGTATACAAATCCTTTGGATGATCTCTGCCCCTTACCCTCACCATCCCCTACCTTCCCTCTGAAGTTTGACAGTCTGATTGATGCTTCTCTGTCTCTGGACATGTTTTTGTTAATCAGTTTCTGTTGTTTATTATAATTCATAAATGAGTGAGATCATGTGACATTTATCTTTCTCTGAGTGGCTTATTTCACTTAGCATAATGCTCTCCGGTTTCATCCATGCTGTTGCAAATGGTAAGAATTCCTTCTTTTTTATTGCAGCATAGTATTCCAGTGTGTAGATGTACCCAGTTTTCTAATCCACTCATCTGCTGATGAGCACTTAGACTGTTTCCAAATCTTAGCTATGGTAAATTGTGCCACTATGAACATAGGGGTACATATATCCTTTCTGATTGGTGTTTCTAGTTTCTTGGGATATATTCCTAGAAGTGGGATCACTGGGTCAAATGGGAGTTCCATTTTTAGTTTTTTTATGAAACTCTATACTGTTCTCCACAGTGGCTACACAAGTCTGTATTCCCATCAGCAGTTCATGAGGGTACCTTTTACTCCGCATCCTTGCCAGCACTTGTTGTTTGTTGATTTGTTGATGATATTTCTGTATTTCTAATTGACAAAACATAATAAATAGTATATGTACACATAAAACCATATAAACTTGGCAGAGATGTGTAAAAGCACAGCTTTACATTGGGTGGACAATTTGAATAAATTATGTAAACAGGCCCTGACAAGTCTGGATCTATAGGCTGTACTGAGGATTCTCTTCCTATTACCATAAATTCATTTATTCAGAAAACATTTTTCTTTGTCATCCATTGAGCTAGACTCTGGACTAAGGTCCTCTAGTACAAAAAAGAATCAGGATTAAAGTTTTCTCAGCCTTTCCCTAATCCAGCAGAATAAGGAAGAAGTATGGATATGTCTGTTTGGGGTACTAAACTATAATGTTTGCAAAAAGGAGGTATATGATGGGCTGAGAAGCAGAAAAACTTTAGGAATTACTTGCATTCATGCTGGTACATTGTCTCACAGGAATCAATCTACAGCCCCACAACAAATTTCCAAAGTTCTTTCTCTACCCTTTCCAGTCATTCTGACAATGATTTCCTCCTTGAATAACTGTTCTGGAAATAGCAATAGTTTATCAGTTCAATTCAACTTTTACTCAGTTTTCCTGCCATTTCACTAGAGAAAGGTGTGGAAAGTAGATCTTAAGCACAATTTGCCTTTTCTTTTTATATTTTAACATGTTGCAAGCAATGACTATTATACAGTTCTGATTAAAGCCAAATGTAGCAGTGATGATACCAAGTAAAATATTGTGGTTTCATTGCCTATTTCTACTAGTTATCTTTGGATTGTGGAATGAATCATGCTAAGGCCTTTTTCTTTGTGTGAAAAATGCCTTTAGACTTCTCTGTAATCTTTCACCTTGGGATCACCCTGGTCTTGATTATCTGTGTTAGCAATTATGCCTTCCAGTAGTCTTAGCTGTATGTATGTATGTATGTATTTTAAATTTTTTATTTTTGAAAATATTACATATGTACTCCTTCCCCTCATTGTCCTTTCCCAACTACAAACATTTAAACTTGGTCACCACTGGTTGCCTCATTTCCAAGAGTTAATAAGCATCATAATCTAGTTGGGTCTTATTGTTCTGGTGTATACCTTTTCCTAATCAGATCATTCTTCTTAAAATAGGATTGTTGCTTTCCAATTTTTATAATGGTGCTTTATAGACTAAAACACCATATATAGAGGGTATGGGAAACATTAATCTTTATTGTGATTAATGAAACTTATTATTAAGAACCTAGAGTATAACACAAATTTCCTCTCCATTGTAAAAACAAAAAAAAAGTGTTTGTTTTGTTTTATTTTCATCAACATCAAACATACTGAAAATAAAATATCAGAAGTATCTGGATAGAATGGAGCATAGGAGGTCATCCAGTCCATCCACATAAGAACTGCCTGTGAACTGTCCCAGAAAGATTATAATCAATTTTCTTTTAGTAAACTCTCCAAAGAAGGAAATATACAACCTCCCTTGGTAATATGCTGCAGTACTTTCTATTACTTGTCCTAGACTCTGAGACAAAGATTATAGAAATCAGTGTGACCAACGCAGGATATTTTTTTACCTCTTTTCGTGTGAAGAGGAACATCAGATTTTTTAAAACACCTGAAGCAAAGGAGACAAAGCACTACATAGAGATCTACCAGTTATCAATTTAAAATATGTTTTCTAAATATATGCTGATAAAATGTTCAATTCAGGACAAAGTCTTTTTCCTGAAAGAGCTTACAACCTACCTTGGTTTGGAAAACTTGAAATAGGTCTGGTGATTTTTTTCTCTTGATATTGTTATGCTTGTAGATCAGTACACTCTAAGATATGCCATAAGGGAATATAATAATATATTTGTTATTTTGTGAGACTTGTGATTTATTGAATTTAAACCATTCTTTTTTCATTTTTTTATTGTGTTACATATATACATATAGTATTCCCATTGACCCCCCCTCCCAGGCATACCCTAATCCCCCAGTGTCTTGTGTTCATTGGTTATGCTTATATGCATGCATACAAGTCCTTTGGTTGATCTCTTATCTACCCCACCATTCCTTCATCTTCCTACTGTAATTTGACAGTATGTTTGATGCTTTACTGCCTCTGTATTTATCCTTTTGTTCATCAGTTTATAATATTCTATATTTATCCACAAATGAGTGATATCATGTGGTGTTTCTCCTTCATTGACTGGCTTATTTCACTTATCATAAGGCTCTCCAGTTCCATCCAGGTTGCTGCAAGTGGTAAGAATTCCTTTTTTTTAAATATATTTTATTTTATTTTTTTACAGAGAGGAAGGGAGAGGGATAGATAATTAGAAACATCGATGAGAGAGAGACATCGATCAGCTGTCTCCTGCACGCCCCACACTGGAGATGTACCCGCAACCAAGGTACATGCCCTTGACCAGAATCGAACCTGGGACCTTTCAGTCCACAGGCCGATGCTCTATCCACTGAGCCAAACTGGTTTCGGCAGAATTCCTTCTTTTTAATGGCAGCATAGTATTCCATTGTGTAGGTGTACCATAGTTTTCTATTTTTTTATTAATTTTTATACATATCTCCCCATTACCCCCCTCCCTCCCAAGCATACCCCAACCCCCCAGTGTCTATGTTCATTGGTTATGCTTATATGCATGCATACAAGTCCTTTGATTGATCTCTTATCTACCTCACCTAACTTTAATCTTCTTGCTGTAATTTCACACTCTGTTTGAAGCTTTACTGCCTCTGTATCTATCCTTTTGTTCATCAGTTTTGATAACATGATAATAATGTTCTTTATTATCCACCAATGAGTGCGATCATGTGATGCTTCTCCTTCATTGACTGGCTTATTTCACTAAGCATAAGGCTCTCCAGTTTCAACCATGTTGCTGCAAATGGTAAGAATTCCTTCTTTTTAATGGCAGCATAGAATTCCATTGTGTAGATGTACCAGTTTTCTGATCCACTCATCTGCTGACAGGCACCTAGGCTGTTTCCAAATTGTAGCTATTGTAAATTGTGCTGCTATGAACATAGGGGTGCATAAATACTTTCTGATTGGTGTTTCTAGTTTATTGGGATATATTCCTAAGAGTGGGATTGCTGGGTCAAATGGGAGTTCCATTTTTAGTTTTTTGAGGAAACTCCATACTGTTCTCCACAGTGGCTGCACCAGTTTGCATTCCCACCAACAGTGCACAAGGGTTCCTTTTTCTCCACATTCTTGCCAATACTTGTCATTTGTTGATTTGTTGATGATTTAAACTATTTTTGAAATCAGCATTTTAAACATTTTTAAATCAATAATTCCCAGAAGTCCACATATTGGGCAGTGTTCATTTATGATACATAATGGTGTTATTAATGATGAAAATCATACACTATGGTTAATGTGATGCCTTTAAAAGTTTCAATTTTTAGAAACTTGTAAAATTATGAAGAGTACTGTCTGCTGCTATAGAAAAAAAAATAGTTGTTTTAGAACTCTGAATTTAAGGCTGTGGCATTTAATGCTGTATAATAGTGATTTGTTTGGACTCTCTCATCATTAGTGTAGTAATCAACCCGAATTGGGGAGCAAAGGCCTTAAGATAGTTTAATCTCTCTGTTTTTTTCCCTTCTGTAAAACAGAAGAAATGACCTTATCCCTACTTCCAAAGAATATTACTTAGATTTTTAAAAATACGATTAATAACAAAAAATGTGATTAATAGCAAGTACTTTCAATTCCTTTGAAAAAAAATTTCTTTCATTACAAGCCTAAAATAAGTTGTTAAAACTGTAAAGGTAAAATGGGCTTTCTATTTTTGTTTAAATTGGGATTTTGTGTTTGTTTTTAGAAGTCCAAAATTAAGTTTCAAGAGAATCTCAGCTTCTTGTTTTGTTTTGAAATCTTAATGTTGTCCCAGAATAGTGTCCTACCAAATATTTCTTTTCCATTGAAAATAAATTCTTCTCTTAAAGAGAAATACTGTTGGCTCTTGTGTTTGTATTCTCTCCATCTCCATCTCCATCTCCATCTCCATCTCCCTCTCTTACTTCCTCTCTTCCTCCCTTCCTCTTTCTCCATCTTTCTCCCTCTCCCTTTCTCTGGTTCTTTTCTATGCCTTTGAAGGAATGCACAGTGATTTGCAGTTAGTTAACTGTGATGTGTAATAACAGAGGTGTGCCCCAAAGGAGATATATTTTAAGCAAGAAAAAAAATATTAAAGATTGTAACTCTAGCTAATAATGGTGCTTGTGACATCCATATTTCCAAAAAAATGTCACATATAAAGAATTATGTTTATTTACTGTGTTCTGGAAAGAGAATCCTATGCTATTGAAAATGATCATATTCTTTTTTTAAAATATATTTTTTATTGATTTTTTACAGAGAGGAAGGAATAGGGATAGAGAGAGCTAGAAACATCGATGAGAGAGAGAGACATCAATCAGCTGCCTCCTACACGCTCCCTACTGGGGATGTGCCCGCAACCAGGATACATGCCCTTGACCGGAATCGAACCTGGGACCCCTCAGTCCGCAGGCTGATGCTCTATCCACTGAGCCAAATCGATTTCGGCTGATCATATTCTTTTCATTGGTAATCTTATTCTTTAAATTATTTCCTCCCACCACAACTTCTTTTTAATCTATTACATACTTAGTAGCTCTCATAATTATTTGCAAAGTATTTTTTAAAATCTCCTTTCTTTGGATAGTTTTCAACTCTTTCAGGCAAATTTGCAGTAAGTTCCAATCTCAAGACCATCCTAAATTTTAAATAAATTTAATGAAACCCTACTGCATATACCCCAAATTTAACTACTTGTAAGTACAATTCATGAATCACAAAGACAAGCTGATGCACAGTTTGTATACTTAACACAAAACCTCATAGTTGGAGGCAAGACAGAATGAATCAAGAATAGGTATTAGAAAGCATTATTTCAGGTCATAATTAATCTCTGAGATTAAAATAATTTGTATTTACTAACTTCCGTTATACACAATGCTTATTTTTCATATCCCTTACTATTCCATTGCATTTTCTTAAAATACAGTTTTTTTGATAGGACCGCTAATATTCTTTGTTTAGTCAGTTTTGTCAGCAGTCTTTTTACCTTTTTTTTTTTCTCAACTCTGAGTTGGGAACATGGATCTAAAAAAATAATTAGAGAAGCCATAAGAGGAATGCTAATGTAGTTTATGCTTAGAGATTGCTGATATAAAGCTGACTCAACTTCAGTCTTTTTAGAAGATAATTGCTCAGATACTGACCTGATGAATGATATGCAGAGCTAAGTAAATCTGTCTTCCTCACAAAAGCCCTGTACAAGCAGAGACTATATTTCATTCAACACCTGGGCATTTTTTTTCAAGGATTTCAAACTTGATGGAAGTTCTGCCACCCTCAATACCCAATTGTATTAATTTTATATAATTAAGAGCCAGGAAACACTATGATCCTAGTTGACTTACTAGCAATTATATGTAAACAAAGTCAAAGCCTCAGAAAGAGAATGCTGTACCTAAACCTAAATGTAGGCAGTAAATTATTGTTTCTTTTTAAAAAGCGAAATTTATTTTTAAAATTAGGCATTTGTTAGATATTTAGACACCTACATTCAGCTCAAGTTCTCTTGGGTATTATTTGGTGAAGCATATGAATTTGTAAACATTAGCTGAACTTTTGCTCCTATGAAAATTTTTTTATATAATGAATGGGTTATGTTGATAAACTTCATAAATAGGTGGGATGGCTTAGGAATCTCAGAATTTATTTGATAATATATATATTTCTGAGAACTACAGTTAACCCAGCTGAATTAAATTAATACTTTTTCTTTCATTGAGAGAAAAATCAACCATTCTCTCAATTGTTTCTCTTAGAAATTCATTCCACACAGAATTCTATATTAATTTTTGTAAATATACTTTAATCTTCTCCATAAAACACTTTCAATCTAAGTGTCTTTTTATAATCCAGTAAATCCTTGTGCCTATTTTTATTGTATATTGTATTGTAATTTTCTATTTATACCTACTGCCCCTACTAGGTTGTGAGCTCCTTGAGTGCAGGGAATTTGTTTTGTTTACTGGTATATTTGTTGTATTCTCAGACTGTATGGAACACAGTGTTCAATACTTAAAAAGTATGCAATGAGTACATTCTTTTGGAATTAGTGAGTGCTTGAATGCATGCATGCATGAATAAAGCACTTGATTTATCCCAAACAACAGTATCTGTGAACTCATGGTTCCAATGTGCTAAGTAATTTTTTCTATTACACATTAACACAAACACATACAATTAGATAAACATTTTGTTCATGTGCTAAAAACATCTTCTGGTCCATCAGTGAACAGTGCTGCACTGGAGGCACTCTTCAGTCCACACATCTAGGTTTACTATTTCTAGCACGTGCCAGGTATAGCTCAACTTTGTACCTTTGCTTCAATGTTTACTTCACCTAAGTTATCCTCCTCCCATTCCACAGGCTTTGGTCTTACATATTTTTTTACCCCTTCTTACTAATGAACTCTTTCTTGGCTTAAAAAAAGATTATCCTTTTATTGAAAGTACTAGTAGCCCTGCACACAAATCCATGCATCAGTAGCTCTCTGCAGGGCTTGGCTGCTCCAAGCTCTCTGCAGCCCAGAGGCCCATCCGTGCCCCAGCCTGGCCAGAGGCCCATCTGCAGCCAGGTGTGGAATGCTTGCTTCGTTGCCATGGCAGCAAAGCAAGCATTCTGCCAGGCTACTCAGGCTGGCTGCTTCCCTGAGACTGGAAGACTCCAGTGGGGCTGAGAGGACTGGGAGGTGCTGTCATCTTGTGGTTATGGGTGCTGCCATTTTTGTGATGGAGTGATGGTTAATTTGCATATTGCCCTTTTTATTAGATAGGATTACAGATGTCCCATTTTCCCCCATTAACTCCCTCCTGCTCTCCCAGTCTTTTACCGCACTATGCACTATTGTCTGTGTCCATGGGTTATTCATATATGCATATAAGTTCTTTGATTAAACTCTTCTCTCCTTCCCTCTCTCCTTCCCTCTGAGATTCTTCAGTCTGTTGTGTGCTTCTATGTCTCTGGGTCTATTTTATTCATCAGTTTGCTTTGTTCATTAGATTCTACATATCATTGAGTTCATGTGATACTTGTTTTTCTCTAACTGGCTTATTTCACTTAGCATAATACTCTCTTTGTCCCTCCATGCTGTCTCAAAGGGCAAGAGACCCTTCTTTTTTACAGCTGCATAGTATCCATTGTGTAAATATAACACAACTATTTTTATTATTTTAAAGATAGAGGAAGGAGAGGGATAGAGAGATAGAAACATCAATGAGAGTGAACATCAATTGGCTGGCACCTGTATGTTCCCTAATCAGGATCAGGCCCATAATCTGGGCATGTTCCGTGACTGGGAATCAAACCCATGACCTCTTGATTCATGGGTCAACACTCAACCACTGAGCAACACTAGTTGGACTATACCACAGCTTTTCTATCTGTTCATATACTGATAGGTGCTTGGGCTGTTTCCAGATTTTAGCTATTTTATTTATTTATTTATTTATTTATTTATTTATTTATTTATTTATTTTTATTGTTTTTTTACAGAGAGGAAGAGAGAGGGATAGAGAGTAAGAAACATCGACGAGAGACATCGATCAGTCGCCTCTTGCACGCACCCTACTGGGGATGTGCCCGCAACCAGGATACATGCCCTTGAGCAGAATCGAACCCTGGACCTTTCAGTCTGCAGGCAGATGCTCTATCCACTGAGCCAAACCGGTTTTGGCAAGATCTTAGCTATTATAAACTAGAGGCCTGGTGCATGAAATTTGTGCACAGTGGGGGTGTGTCCCTCTACCTAGCCTGCACCCTCTCCAACCTGGGACTCCTCAGGGGATATCCCAGGGATCATGCTTAAACTGGCAGTCAGACATCCCTCTCACAATCCTGGACCACTGGCTCCTAATCGCTCACCTACCTGCCTGCCTCGTTGCCCCTAACTATACCACCGCCAGCCTGATTACCCCTAACCACCTCTGCCTGCCAGCCTAATCGCCCCTCACTGCCCATCCCCCCCACTGACCTGGTTGCCCCCAACTGCTCTCCTGCCAGCCTGGTTGCCCCATGCAGCCTGCTGTTTGGTCATTTGGTCACCCCTCACTAACACCCCTGCTGGTCTGGTCTCCCCACATAGCCTGCTGCTTGGTCATTTGGTCGCTCCTCACTAAACCCCCTGCTGGCCTAGTCTCACTATGCAGCCTGTTCAATCTTCTGTTCAGTTGTGATGGTTCCTTAGGCTTTTATATATATAGATAGTGCTGCTATGAATATAATGGTGCATTTATTCTTTCTGGTGTTTTAGGCTTCTTAGGATATATTCCTAAAAGTGGTATCACTGGGTCAAATGGCAGTCCCAATTTTATTTTTGAGGTAATTCCATACTGTTTTCCTCAATCTGCATTCCCACCAGCAGTGTACTAGGGTTCCCTTTTCTCCATATCCTCTTCAACATGTTTGTTGATTTACTTATGGTAGCCATCCTGACAGTGAGATGATACCTCATTTTAGTTATAATTTTCATCTCCCCTGATGATTAGTGACATTGAGTATTTTTTTGGTGTTTATTGGCCATCTGCATGTCCTTTCTGGAGAAGTATCTATTTAGGTATTCTGCCCATTTTTTAATTGCATTGTTTGTATTCTTGGTGTTCAGTTATATAAGTTTTTTATATATTTTGGAAATTAACCTCTTATCAGATGTAGCATTAGCAAATATGTTCTCCTATTCACTCTGTTTTCTTTTTTTTAATTTTTTTATAGTTTCTTTTACTGTGCAAAGGCTTTTTAGTTTGATGTAATCCTATTTTAAAATTTTTTCCTTTGTTTCACTGGCTTAGGAGACATATCAGCAAAAATATTGTTACAAGAGATGTCTGAGATTTTATCGTCTATGTTTTCCTCTAGAACTTTTGTGGTTTCATGACTTACAATTAAGTCTTTTATCCATTTTGAGTTTATTCTTGTGTATTGTTTAAGGTGGTGGTCTAGTTTCATCTTTTTGCAGGTATAATCTGTCCAATTTTCCCAAAAGACTATCCTGACTTAATTTGAAGAGACTATCCTAATTTTATGCTTTCGCCTCCTTTGTCAAATATTAATTGGCCACATAGCTGTGGGTTGATTTCTGGCCTCTCTTTTCTGTTCCATTGATCTATATGCATGTTATTATGCCAGTACTGGGCTGTTTTTATTATAATAACCTTGTAGTATAGTTTGATATCAGGTATTGTAATAAATCCAACTTTGTTCTTTCTCAAGGTTATTGAGGCTATTTGGGTTCTTCTGTGGTTGCATATAAATTTTTGGAGTATTTGTTCTAAACATATGAAATATGTCTTTGGTATTTTAATAGAAATTGCATTGGATTTATAAATTTCTTTGAGTAGTATGGACATTATTTTTTAGAACAGGTTTAGATTTATAAAAAAAAAATTGCAAAAATAGTACAGAGAGTTCCCATATACCCCCACTGCCAGTTTGCCCTGTTATTAATATATTAGTTAGTATAGTATGTTTGTTATAATTAATGAGCCATTATGATATATTTTAACTAGATTTGCACTTCATTCAGATTTTTTAAGGTTTTATCTAATGGTCTTTTTTTTGTGTGTGTGTGTTAGATCACATTACATTTACTTGTCCATGTCTCCTTAGACTTCTCTTGGCTGTGACAGTTTCTCAGACATCCCTCGTTTTTGATACCTTGACAGTTTTGAAGAGTGGTGGTCGGTTTTTTTGTTGAATTTTCTTCAGTTGTGATGTGTCTAATGTCTTTCTCAGGAGTTTCCTGGAGTTAGGGTTTTAGTGAACAAACACTGGGTGAATTAGTGTTTGTCAGGTCTCTTCCCTGAAGAGTTGCTGGCCCCCCACCCTTTTCCATACTGTGCACTTTGGAGGAGAGTCATTGCGTGTGGCCCAAACTGAAGGAGGAGAGGTATGCTTGAGTATCTATTAAATTATTTATAATTCTTCTGCATGGCAGATTCCTCTCTTCTCTTCCATTTACTCACATGTTTTTTTTTAAATATATATATATATTGTGTTACATGTATACAAATCTCCCCATTGCCCCCCTCTCTCTCAGGCATACCCCAACCCCCCAGTGTCTGTGTTCATTGGTTATGCTTATCTGCATGCATACAAGTCCTTTGATTGATCTCTTATCTACCCCACCTCTCATTAATCTTCCTGCTATAATTTGACAATCTGTTTGATGCTTTACTGCCTCTGTATCTATCCTTTTGTTCATCAGTTTACAATGTTCTTTATTATCCACAAATGAGTGAGATCATGTGGTGCTTCTCCTTCATTGACTGACTTATTTTTTCCCCCATGAATAAATATTTTATTATTTTTTTCCTTCTTTACATTATTGAATACTCAGTGCTTAGCACAGGATTGCATGAAAAATAAACACTTAATGCAGTCTATTGCTTCTTGTTTTCTGAGCATTCATTGTACATTTCTTTCAATATGGACTCAGATGACAATGCTAACAGCAACCTCAATAATCAGAATACTAAAACAGGACATGCTATTTTAGAAGCACAATTTTAGATGTTTTAGCTCATTTAATCCTCACATCAATTCTATCAGGATGATATTATTATCATCAAAGAGGATTTTTAAAACTAAGGCCACATAGCTAGAAAGTGGGAGGCAAGATTTAAATCTGATTCCTGAGTTCTCACTCTTTTTTTTTATTGTTTAAAGTATTACATATAGTAGTACGTATAACTCCTTTTTTCCCCCATTGATCTTCCCCCAGCCCCCCCTACCCCCTGTCGAATGCCCTCATTCCACCTCTATGCCCCAGTGTCTTCTGTACATTGGCTGTGCTTATATGCATACATACAAGTCCTTCGGTTGATCTCTTCCCACCCCCCTCCGCCTCACCAACATGCCCCAGCATTCTTGCTATAATTTGACAGTCTGTTCAGTGCTTTACTGCCTCTGTATCTATCTTTTTGTTTATCAAGTTAAAATGTTCCTTATTTTCCATAAATGAGTGATATTATGTATTTCTCTTTAATTGCCTGGCTTATTTCACTTAACATAATGCTCTCCAGGTGCATCCATGTTGCTGCAAATGGTAAGAATTCCTTCTTTTTATAGCAGTGTAATATTCCATTGTGTAGATGTACCATAGATTTCTAATCCACTCATCTGTTGATGGGCATTTAGGCTGTTTCCAAATCTTAGCTATGGTGAATTTTGCTGCTATGAACATAGGGGTACATATATCCTTTCTGATTGGTGTTTCTAGTTTTTTTGGATATATTCCTGGAAGTGGGATCACTGGGTCAAATGGGAGTTCCATGTTTAGTTTCTTGAGGAAACTCCATACAGTTCTCCACAGTGGCTGCAACAGTCTGCATTCCCACCAGCGGTGCACGAGGGTTCCTTTTTCTCCGCATCCTCACCAGTACTTGTGATTTGTTGATTAGTTGATGATAGACATTTTGACAGGTGTGAGATAGTACCGCATTGTCATTTTGATTCACATCTCTTGGATAATTGGTGACTTTGAGCATGTTTTCATATGTCTCTGGGCCTTCCTTCTGTCTTCTTTTGAAAAGTATATATTTAGGTCCGTTGCCTGTTTTTTTATTGGATCATTCATATTCCTTTTATTAAGTTGTATGAGTACCCTGTAAATGTTGGAGATTAAATATTTATCGGGGATAATATTTATAAATATGTTCTCCCATACAGTGGGCTTTCTTGTTGTTTTGTTGATGGTTTCTTTTGCTGTTCAAAAGCTTTTTATTTTGATGTAGTCCCATTTGTTTATTACCTCTTTAGTTTCCATTGCCCTAGGAGTGATATCAGTGAAAAAATTATTTCTACATATGTCTGAGATTTCTATGCCCATGGATTTCTCTAGTATTTTTATGGATTCCTGTGTTTTGTCTAAGTCCATTTTGAGTTTATTTTTGTGTATGGTGTAAGTTGGTGGTCTAGTTTCATTTTTTACATGTATTTGTCCAATTTCCCCAACACCATTTATTGAAGAAACGGTCTTGACTCCATTGTATGTTCATGCCTCCTTTGTCAGATATTAATTGAGCATAGTGGTTTGGGTTAATATGTGGGTTCTCTATTCTATTCCATCGGTCTATATGTCTGTTCTTGTGCCAGTACCAGGCTGTTTTGAGAACTGTGGCTTTGTAATACAGCTTGAAATCTGGTATTGAGATCCCACCTACTTTATTCTTCTTTCTCAGGATTGCTTTGGCTATTCGGGGTCTTTTTTTTTTTCCAGATGAATCTATGAAGAATTCTTTCTAGGTCTGTGAAATATGTCGTTGGTATTTTAATGGGTAGTGCATTGAATTTATAGATTGCTTTGGGTAGTCTGGACATTTTAATGATGTTGATTCTCCCAATCCATGGTATATTCTTCCATCTTTTTTCATCTTCCTCTATCTCTTTTTTCAGTGTCTTGTAGTATTCTGTATATAGGTCTTTTGTTTCCTTAGTTAAGTTTATTCCTAGGTATCTTAATTTTTCTGGTGCAATAGTAAATGGGATTGTATTCTCAGTCTCTCTTTCTGTAAGTTCACTATTGGTGTATAGAAATGCCATAGATTTCTGGGCATTAATTTTGTATCCTGCTACATTGCCAAATTCATTTATTAAGTCTAACAGTATTTTTTGATGGAGTCTTTAGAGGTTTTTATGTACAATATCATGTCATCTGTGAAGAAGGAGAGTTTTACTTCTTCATTTCAAATTTGTATGCCTTTTATTTCTTCTTCTTATCTAATCACAATGGCTAATACTTCCAGTACTATGTCAAACAGGAGTGGTGAGCGTGGGCATCCCTTTCTTGTTCTTGTTTTTATGGAAAATGGTTTTAGTTTTTGCCCATTGAGTATAATGTTTACAGTGGGTTTGTCACATATGGCTTTTATTATATTGAGGTATAATCCTTCTATTGCTACCTTGCTGAGACGTTTTATCAAAAATGGGTGTTGGATTTTGTCAAATGCTTTTTCTGCGTCAGCTGATAGGACTGAAGTTTTTATCTCTCAATTTGTTTATGTGATGTATCACGTTTATTGATTTGTGGATATTGTAAAATCCTTGCATCCCTGGGATAAATCCTACTTGGTCATGGTATATTATCTTTCTGATGTACTGCTGGATTTGATTTGCTAGAATTTTGTTGAGGATTGTGGCATCTGTGTTCATGAGGGATATTGGCCTGTAATTCTCTTTCATTTTGTTGTCTTTATCTGGCTTTGGTATTAGGGTGATTCTGGCTTTACTGAATAAGCTTGGAAGTATTCCTTCCTCTTGAATTTTTTGGAATAGTCTGAGGTGGATAGGTTTTAATTCTTCCTTGAATGTTTGATAAAACTCCCCTATGAAGCTGCTTGTCCATGGGCTTTTGTTTGCTGGAAGCTTTTTGATGAATGCTTCCATTTCTTCCATAGTTATTGGCCTATTGAGATGTTTAAGTTTTGAAAGGTTGTATTTTTCTAGGAATATGTTATTTTCCTCCAGGTTGTCTAGTTTTTTTGAATAGAGTTCTTCATAGTATTTTTTAGCAATCTTTTTTTGTTTGTTTGTTTTGGTGTGGTCTACTGTTATTTCTCCTCTTTCATTTCTGACTTTGTTTACTTGGGTCTTCTCTCTTTGCTTCTTGGTGAGCCTGGCTAGAGCTTCATCAATCTTGCTTATTCTTTCAAAGTACCAGCTGTTGGTTTTGTTGATCTTTGTATTGTTTTTTTTTTTTTACTCTATGTTATTTATGTTTGCTTTGATCTTTATTATTTCCTTCCTTCTGCTTACACTGGGTTTTTCTTATTGCTCTCTTTCTAACTCTTTGAGTTTTAAGGTAGGATAATTTATTTCCATTATTTCTTATTTTTTTGCAGTAAGATTTTAGCGCTGTAAACTCCCCTCTCAAGACTGCTAGCATTCACTGTGTCCCATAAATTTTGGATTGTTGTTTTTTGTATCCATTTAAATTTTTTTTTAAATCTCTCTGGCAACCTATTCAATGTTTGATAGCATGCTGTTTAGTCTCCACGTGCTTTATATTTTTTATTGCTTTTATTGTAGTTGATTTCCAGTTTTATGTCATTGTGATCTGAGAATATGTTTGATATTATTTCTATCTTAAATTCGAAGAGCCTTTGCCTGTGACCCAATATATGATCTAAGTTTAAAAATGACCGATGTTTACTTGAAAAGAATGTATATTCTGTGTCTTTGGGATGAAATGTTCTGAAGATGTCAATTAATTTCCATCTGGTCTAGTGAGTCATTTAGGATTGATGTTTTTTTGCTGATTTTTTTTTTTTTAGAGGATTTGTCCAATGCTGGGTATTAAAGTCTCCTACTATGATTGTATTGCTGACAATCTTTCTTTTTATATTCTCCACGAGTTTTTTTTTATGTATTTGTGTTCTTCCATATTGCATGCATATATGCTTACCAGAGTTATTTCTTCTTGTTGGATTGCTCCCTTTAGTATCATGACGTGGCCTTCCTTATCTCTTGTTACGTCCTTCACTTTGAGATCTAATTTGTCTGATATAAGTATTGCTACCCCAGCTTTTTTTTTCATTTCCACTCTCCTGTAATACTTTTTTCCATCCCTTCACCCTCAGTAGTGTGCATTTTTTTTCCTGAGGTGGTTTCATGTAGACAGCATATATATGGGTCAAGTTTTCTTACCCAATCCATTACCCTATGTCTTTTGATTGGGGTATTTAATCAATTTATATTTAAAGTTATTATTGATATGTACTTGTTTGGCACCATTTTTTTATTCTTTACCCCTGTGTTCCTTCTTTGCATCTTTTTTCTTTTTTCTTTTTTTTTTTTTTATAGCAGATCCTTTAGCATTTCTTCCATTGCTGTTTTGGTGGTGATAAACTCCCTTATTTCTTTTTTGTCTGTGAAGCTCCTGATTTCTCCTTCAATTTTGATTGATAGCCTTACTGGGTACAGTATTCTTGAGGATAAAAGATTCAGAACCTTCCTTTTCATGACTTCTTATATTTAATTCCATTCCCATCTTGCCTGACGTGTTTCTGTTGAGAAATCAGTGGCTAATGTGATAGGCCATCCTTTATGTCTCTCTCTTTTTGCCACTTTTAAGATTCTTGCTTTGTGGTTGGTGTTTGCCAATATAATTATAATATGTCTTGTTGTTGGTCTTTTGGGGTTTATTTTGTTTGGGACTTTGTGAGCTTCTTGGATTTGTGTGAATTTTTTCTTCTGCTTATCAGGGAACTTTTCTGTCATTGTGTCTTGAAACAGGTTTTCTATTCCTTGCTCAGTTTTGTCTCCTGCACCCCTATTCAGATATTGTTTTGTTTTGTATTGTCCCAAAGTTCCCTTAGGCTCTTCTCCTGATATATATATATATATTTTTTTTTTTTTTCTAGAAGCTGCTCTAATTGGGTATTTTTTTCTACCTCGTCTTCTAGCTCACTGATTTGGTTCTCTGCTTCTTCTCATCTATTGATGCTTTCTATATAGTTCTTTATGCAGCAATGTCATTTTTTTCTTTTTTATTTCTTTTTAATTTATTTATTAATTAATTTTTATACATATCTCCCCATTGCCCCCCCTCCCTCCCAGGCATACCTCAACCCCCCAGTGTCTATGTTCATTGGTTATGCTTATATGCATGCATATAAGTCCTTTGGTTGATCTCTTATCTACTTCACCTAACTTTAATCTTCCTGCTGTAATTTCACAGTCTGTTTGAAGCTTTACTGTCTCTGTATCTATCCTTTTGTTCATCAGTTTATAATGTTCTTTATTGTCCACCAATGAGTGTGATCATATTATGCTTCTCCTTCATTGACTGGCTTATTTCACTAAGCATAAGGCTCTCCAGTTCCAACCAGGTTTCATTTCTTCTTTGTTCTTCTTCATTTCCTCTTGGTTCTTACACATATTATTAAATTTGTCTCCTATTCTTTTCGTCCACCTAATGGCCACTTCTCTGAATTCTTTCTCTGACATGTTGCTTGCCTCCATTTCGTTTACTTCCTTTTCTGGTGATGCCTGGTTTTCTTTCTTATGCAGTCTGTTTCTTTGTCTTCCCATGATCTCTCTTCTTCACGTATCTAGTTACGTAGTTCTCTATCTCCTTTCCCTGAGGGAATGTAAAGCTCCTCTGAGTCCACATGCTTGCACCTCTTGAGGACCTGTTTTCTTGGGTTCGCAGCTGTTTGTTGGGTGCTGTACTTGTAGATTTTGTGAAGTTTCAGCACCCAGTGTTCATCTCTTGTTTCCCGGTGATATATCTTTTCTTCCAAAATGCTATATAACTTGCAGGCACATGGTCAAGATTAATTACTTGGTGTTCATGGAGGGATTTCATGTAGTTAAAAAACCAAGGTGTGAATTCAGGGGAGATAATCAGAATGTTACCTTTTAATGTTTCACTTTTTTCAACTTCTTGATTTTGTGTTGATGCATCTGATACCGAACTTTTGGCCTGGAACCTGGATTCTTTGTTTATCGGAATCGTAGAATGAATCCATAGAGAGAAAGTGGTATAGCAAAGGTGGAGATTTATTGAAAAACAAGTACAGAGTCCCACACAATGGACCTCCCTCATTTTATTTTGATCTGGAGATCATCGGAGCCATTGCTAAGGCAATCAGTCTCTTATTTAAGAGTTTTATTTATCTTTCTACTTAAAAGCAAATAAAATGTTTCCTTTTGTACATTTCCTACCAACATATATCCTCACTCTGTTGGGTCTATTTCAGACCAGAGAGCCTGTCTCATGGCTTGCAAAACCCTTGAGAATATAATCTATGTGAAGAATGCACAAAAATCCTTGAATAAACTATCAGATGATACTGGTGACTATTTCAAGCCTAAAGGAAACCAGCTTTGTGTTTTTTTTTATTAAAAGTTTTTAATGTTAACACTATTGCAGATGTTCCCCATTTCCCTCCTTATTGCCCACCTCCACTCACCTCTGCCTCCCCTTCCCTTTACCTTCACCATACTATTGTTCATGTACATGGGATATTACATATGTTCTTTAGCTAATTCTTCACATTTTTAAATTTTAATTTATAAATGACTTATTTTTATTTGCTGTCTTGATATGTATCTAAAAGGCACAATGATGCTTGACTGGTTTGGCTCAATGGTTGAGTATCGATCTATGAACATGAGATCAGGCTTCGATTCCCAGTCAGGGCACAGGCCTAGGTTTTGGGATTGGTCCCCAATTGGGGCAGTGCATGAGGCATCCATTTGAAGATTCTCTCTCATCATTCATGTTTCTCACTCTCTTCCTGTTACTCTCTCTCGGAAATCAATAAAAATATATTTAAAAATAATAAAAGGCACAATAATTTTATTTAGTTTTAAGCTTCAAGAAATAGCATTTACTTGCAAATACTTTTAATCATGGAATTAAAATTCTGTTGTTGTTTTTTAATTTGTATAAGCTGGACTTGATTTAACTAGTCTAAACCAAGAGTGGTCTGAGTATAGTGCAAGGTCAACTAATGCATGGAGTATTAACCCACATGATGATATGCTTATCTCATTTCTTGGGTTTCTGCACTCTCTAGCAATTTACAGAAGTTATTATAAAATAAACTGTGATCATGTAGCTTTAGTTTCTCTTATATATTTCACCAACCAAGCAATTTTATATGCCAAGGCTTTAAAAAATACAATTACAGTGATGTTACATGAATATATATAGACATTTCCTAGTGTTTGCCAGAAAAATAGTCAATTTTATCCAGTAGTATATGTTAATCCATTTTACTTTGTTCATATGTTTTGCATGTATAATTCTAATTTTTTTCAACAAAATGACATTGTGACTCATGACATATAGTTTGTGAGTTTCATATAGGACTTAGAGGTTTTAAGATTAACTATTACTGAAGTTTGGGAGTCCTGAGTGGTTTGCATGGAATAGTGGTCTTCTTTTGAAAGGAACACAGATAACTGTTTAACTCTTTTACAAGGAAGTCTGTGATACATATTTATCTCTGCTGCTGAGAATTCATTTCCACAGGCTATGAAGGAGGTACAAATGATTAAATAACATGGGGATACTAGTAATTAGGGTATTTCTGGATATGTAATGGAAAGTAAACTGGATTTGAAGTAAGCAATTCAGTTTTAGTTCCTCCATTCATAGAGCTATGTTATAGCTCCCCTACTTTCTGTGAACCTCACTGACCTCAACTAGAAAATGAGTATACTAGAATGAGTGAATATATAGTAATTAATTTGTTCATTCATTAAGTATATTTCAAACATTTTCTATGTATTTGTCTCTGTGCTAGGCCCTGGAGATTTGGCAGTGAATAAGATTGACCTAGACCCTACTTATATTTAATAGAAAATGCAAATATTAAAAATGTAATCATAAATAAATTTGCAATTACAATGCTTCTGAAGGCATTTGTATCTGTTGTCACTTTTAGAATAGAGAAGTTAGGTTATAGTTTTGAACACTTTCTTTTTTTAACCATTTATATCTGAACCTAAGGTTCTAAACTAAATAGTAAACTTTATTATGGGATTTTGTCCTCTGCTAGAAAGCAGTTGACTTGTTATTATTGTCAATGTAAGAAACATTCAAACCTAATAGAGAATTTTTCTGAGTTTATTTGAGCCAAACTGCTGACAATTGTCAGGAAGCAAAACCTCAATGGATTGAGATAATGCTCCAGAGAATGGCAGTTTTGCACCTTATTTTATACATTAAAATCAAAAGAGGAGATGTTAGTGGGTTACATGTAATCCATTGGTGATAATATTAGGAAGAAAGCAAACTGGGGAAACCTCTGAGATTTGATGAAAAGTAAAATGATAAACACATGTTTCTTTTACACAGGTGGGTATAGGATAGTTAACAGTCAACAATTAATATAATGTCAATGAGGGGATTTGTACCTGTGCTTTGACGAGTCTGGAAAAAGAAAAATTAGACATTCCAAACATATATTATTGTAGATACACAAAGACAATAGACAGGCTCAGTTAAGGTAAAGATTGACATTTGTCAGGGAAGATGTTGGCCTAGGACATGACTACTCACCATGAACTACTTTTAGTTAAAAAGTTTTAATTGCAGACCATCCTTTGTGTTTATTTTAGGTTTATGAATTTTTAAGGCCATGAGGAAGGCCTCCCCTAATCTTGCCAGGTTTAGTATGTGGCCCCTTTTCCTCCATATTATACTTGATTGGAAGGGGGATTCCTAACTCATACCAACATCCAGCAGTTATGAACTAAATTGATAGCTATTAAATGATGATAGTGTCATCAATTTTGTGATGAACTAGTCAACTTTTTGCTGAAAAGTTAAGTATAGTTAAGTTCAAAACAGAATATTCAATTTGTGAAATATTAACATGTTAATTTTCAAAATGACTTATTTTAATTTTTAGAATTCCACTGTGGTATAATACACACATATATATATTTGGTCGTTGTCTCTGGCTTCTGGCACAGAACTAAAACACAGTGGAGTTTTCTGAATAATGCCAGTGCTTTTTGTTATCCATAATGAGCCCCTTTAAACCCAGTATGAGTTTATGTTCATGAAGTGGCTTTTGGCAGGTTAGGGCCTTTAGGTAATTTCAGAATGTGGGATAGTCTCCAAAGGAACCAATCAAAGTATTAGAGGATTGGAACTTTTCACTCTGGAGAGAGTGGAGCCAGATTGAGTTCAATCACTAGGGGCCAGTCTTTTAATCAAACATGCCTACAAAGTGAAACTTCCATAAACCCCCAAAAGTGTTTAGGGAACTTCTAAGTTGGTGAATATGTCCATGTTGCAGGAGCATGTTGCACCCTAATTCCACAGGAACAGAGACTTCTGCAATTGGGACCATTTCAAAACCTCGCCCTATGTACCTATTCATCTGGTTGCTCATTTGTATCCTTTATAATAAATTGTAATAGCAAAGAGAGTACATTCCTGAATTGTTCGAGTAAAGTATTTATCCTGAAGGGAGGGTTGTGGAAACCCTTGAATTTATAATTAGCCAGGCAGAAGGGTGGGTTACCTGGGAACCTCACTTATGGCTATCATTGGAATTGGGGGCAGTTTTGTTAGACTGAGACCTCTAATTTGTGAAATCTGATCTAACTAATGTAGTGTCAGAAATGTGTTTTTGGAAACCAGTTGGTGTCAGAAAATTGATTGTTGATATAGAAAAATTACATATACTTGTTGCCAAAATAACCAACAATGGTGGCTAATTTGTTTTGTGATTAAAACACAAATGTTTTCTATTTAAATTCCAAGAGTCTTCCTTGGTTCTAGGTTTGTAAACTTTATCAGTCTCCATAAGGAGAAATATTCAGAATCTTATAATATATATGAAACTCAGTCAGATAAAATTTAATGCCAAGCTGTTAGAAAATCCCAGTTGTGAAAGTGGCAGTTTTGGATACAAAATTACAGTAGCACTATTCCCTGGGAACTAGAAAATTAAATCACATGAGATAATGTATGTGGTACTTAACATAATATCTTGCATATAGTATATGTGAGATATATATGTTCATATATCGTGTGTGTTTATATATGTAAATTATTAAAGAAGACAATTTAGGGGACACAAACAAATTTTATTTAACAACTCATAAAGCAAAAAGTCTTCCATGCAAAAAGGGCATGGAAGGCAGGAAGCTTTATAGGATGAAGAATAAAGAATAAGGAAGAGAAAACTAATCATTTGGGGCACATAGTCAACCTTGTTGTTGTGAGAAGGCACAGAGTTGGCTTGGCGTTTAGGGATTGGCTGACAGGATATACTGAGTTTCTGGTCAAATAAAGTATTTTCAGGGACATGAAAGTTATCTGAATTTTGGTTTGCTGACAAGTCATCCTGAGAAGAAACTGCTTCATCTTGGGCCAAAACAGTTATTTCAAGTATTCTCTCTCTCTCTTTCTCTCCCCTCACCCACTCTAAGCCATGGTAGAAACAGGATAAAATAATACCTACATATATTACTTGGCTGTTATAAACTTTAAATGAGACAATATGTGTAGAACAGTGCTTAAAACAAGTACTATTCAATATTTGTTATTTTTGTTGTTGTTGTTATTATTATTATTATTATTATTCCTGGATAATTTAATATTACTCCTAAAATCTTGTATTAAGTACAGCACTGTATACTAGGGTACAAGCAATTTAATTCCCTCTGAAATTCAGTTAATAAAACGAGGGTAATAAAATTACGTATATAACATGGAATCACTGTGATGACTAAATAAGATGAAGCTCTCAATGTTGTGCTTGGCACACAGTAAATACTCAATAAATGATATGATATGATGATGATAACGATGATAAAGAAGATGATGACACTTGCCTTTTGGAAAACAAATGTAGGTCAGCTGTCAGCCTCTTTGAACAAGACTTTTGCTGCTTAATTAATACTCTCACAGAGCTGTTTTTTTTCTATTTGTAAATTCAGACTTTCAATGTACATACCCATCTCTCTCTCTTCTCATAGCTTCTCTTTCTCTCCTCCATGCTTGCTCTGTTTTGTTGTTGTTTTTTTTTGCATGTAAAAAGCAGATGTTTCTTCATGAAAGCACTAATGACATGGATTTGCCTACTCTTTCAGAGATCCAGATGAACGTTTTAATGAGCACTTTTCATATTATGAAATAGAAACAAGTTTTGTTTTTTTCTTTAGACATGAAGGGTCAAATTCTTAATATGTTTATGAACCAAGGTTTGACCCTGCACTTATCTGACTCACTTAATTCACTTCACCATAATCTTGGCCCTGTCACATCATGTCTTTATTTGAAATTTGGCATTTTTGGTCATCATATATATTTGCATTAACGTTTATTTTAAATTTTTCTTTAAAACCTTATTTGTCTTGATGACTAAGCTTTTTGGTACCCTTTAAATTTTCACTTCAGTTGAGTGCCCCATTTCTTTCACTCTAGTCCAGTTGAAACAATGGAAGCACCCCATACAACTATAGAGCCACTTGTGATAGTGAATCTAGCTTTTCAGAGTATAAATACGTAATAGTAATTGAATTTTTACTCTCCATTGATTAAGAAAATAAATAGTAATGAAAAGCTACCATTAATGTGGTAACACCTTGAAATAAAATTACATTTTAATTTATAAAACAGTATTTATACATTTTGAAAAAACATAGTTGTGTATTTCAGTACATGACTTATTCTTTCAGTTTGTAGAAACTTCTTTGTGTACTTAGAGCTTTGTGGGCCCTTTACAATAATTTTTCTTTCCCATGGTGATCTCTGGAACACAGATCAGAAATTACTTATATAAAAATTCAGATACAAGGCAAATTAGTGTGCCTAAAATATATTCTAAAAAATTTAGGACTTTTGCCTGATTTTGAAGAATGGATAAGAGAAAAGGAGGAAATAGGCTTGGAAAAACTTTATTTATTAAGTGCCTTTGGAGTGCCAGGCTCAAATCCATGCACTTTACATTCCTATTCTCATTTAGTCCTTACCATTATGAAGTAAACATATTATGCCATTTTACATATAGCAAAACCAAATCTTCAAATATTTGAATAACTTGGCTAAGGTGTTTTTAAAATTACTTTCAATTGTACTTAACATATAGCATTCTATTACTTTCAGGTGTACAACATAATAATTAGACATTTATATACTTTAGAAAATGATCATCCCGATAAATCTTCTACCCATCTTTTGGCCAATTTCTTAAAACCAATAAATTTTCAGAGTCAGGATTCATACCTAGGACTTTTAAATTATTATTACTTAAATGAGAAGCAGAAGGAAACTACTATTGATGATAAAGAGAGTATGCATTTGAACTGGTAATTGTGGAGTTCACAGGAATTATAGCAGTTGTGTGATTTTATTCTTACTAATTTGGCAAGCCAATATTAATTATCTTTGTGTTTTTTAATATCTTATTGAGAAATTTTATGTCTCTAGACTACCATTATTTAATACATGATTGGCTTTAATATTAATGTTTAACTCCACTGCCTAGGCTCTTTCCATGGCCCAGAATTATTTATTATTTCACAGGCTATCTGAAGCAGGTCACAGAAACATATGTAGTCCCTTGATAGCCCTTTCTAAATTTCTCAAATTGCACATGAAAAAGAAGGTTCCCATTACAAATAGTTTTCAGCAAAGTAGAAGTACCTTAACTTGCTCACTTTCTAAAAATATTAAAGCAAATATTATAAAATCAATTCTTCATTGTGCATAGAAATTTTTTTTGCTTTTTCCTTAGTTGTCTGTGATATATTTTGCAAAGTGTATTTATAAAAAGTTCTGTGTAACTTTTCTTTTTTAAATATTTTAATTATTCTTTTCTTCCAATGTTGTTTGGATTATTTTGTATCCATATGCAGCCAGTACATGTCATTTTTTATTATCTTGTTTTATAATTTGTCACCACAAAATATTTTCCATTGAGTTTTATTCCACTAAAATGGAAATACTTTCTTGTTTTGTGACAGGATATATGGTATTTAACATATAAATAGAAGTTATGGAAATGTCAAAATTCTTAGAAGAGACTTATTTGGAATTACTCATCTTTTTTCCAGTTAAATCTTCCATTAAATCATTAAATTTCTTTGAATCTTTGAGGCACAAAAATACATGATTATGTCTGTATAAGCTTGATCATGAAGATTTTTCAGGCATGTTCTACTATCATGAAAGATTATAATTCTGGGCTTTGGACTAGGTAGTTTTCCTTGAATATTTTTGTGGCAGTTTTTGACCCATACCAGTTGTTATTTAAGATATTTATGAGTTGCCAATAATCATGAAACATCTGTGTTTTCACAGCCTGTAGTGTTGCACAATCAAAAGCACAGACTTTTGATTCAGGCCTCATGGGTTCAAATTCCATGTAGTGGTTTAAACTACCATTTACTGTTTTGTTTTGTTCTTGAGTAAATTACTTAACTTATCCCTCTTAGAGAATCTATTATCTGTCAAATAAAGGTAATAATATAAACTTTACAGATGTCTTATAAAGTTTAAGGAAAAATGTGATACATTTTACACTCTGCCTAGCACATACAGGGTGCTCAATAAAATGTAAGTTGAGGATGATGATGGTGGAGGTGATAATGATGATGATGATGATGATAATGATGTCTAACTTGAACAAAAAAACAACAACAATGTATTTATAAGCTTAAGGATTTTGGATCTGGTATGCCCCAGAGAAACCACTAACTGCCAAGCTATCTCTTAGCTACACTAACAAAAGAGAAAAATGCTAATTGACTGTACCTCCACTATACTCACAGCCAATCAGGAATGCTATGCAAATTAACTCAGCAAAGATGGCGGGTAAATTTATATACGCAGGTGGTGTAGGCAGCGCCCTATGCTGATGGCAGAATCCAAGCTGCAGTTGAGAACCTGGTAGGTGGTGGGGGGCAATGCTTGGAGCTGCCAGTCAGGGTCCAGGCCACCCTGCAATCACAGGGTGAAGAGGCCAGGCTGAAACGATCCTTGGCAGAGAGGCCAGGCCAAGCTGCCGTGTGATCATGTGGTAAAGAGGCCCAGTCACTGGGCGATGGCAGGGAGAACAAGCCAGGCTGGGCTGCCAGGTGATCACAGGGAGAACAGGCCTGACCAAGTGTGATGCCTGGGCTGACAAGCTAGGCCAAGCACGATCACAGGGCAGACAGTCCAGGCCAGGTTGTCCCACCATCACAGGGCAAAGAGGCCAGGCGGAGCATGATTGTGGGGAGAATAGGCCAGGCCAAGTTTCCCTGTGATCATGGGACCTACAGGCCAGGCATAGCCTGGCCAAGCTGTCCCCACAATCCTAAGGGAAGAAGCCGCTCAACTGACCAACCTGCTCTAGGGACCTGTTGGGGATGTGGGGCCTCTAGCCTGCAACCATGGGAAGTCTCCCTCTTCCCACAGTTAGGAGCACCAGCCCAGGTCTACCCAGCGACCTGTTCCTGACTGCGGGGGTCAGTTACTGCAGGCTGGTATTTGATTCCCATGCATTAGCAGTAGGAGACCAGTGTCTTTGTTATTGCTATGTGTCTGGGTTTTAATTGGATAAATGCCTGGCAGTCCCAGTCACCAGCTTAGCAAAATCTTTTAGGAGAAAAATTCTGTCTGGGTTTCCTCAAATTCCCTTAGCCCCTACTCACCCCTCTGTAAAGACACACAATAAGTGAGGCCCCTTAAATAAAAATCAGAGGGCTCTAGCAATAGTGGAGCTCTCTCATCACAGTCATTTGGACTGGATGGTATTTGAGTATTTATCTAGGCACCACAACAGAGAAACACAAGCTCAAATCATGATCTCTGCACTTAAATAAAAAATTCATACTCTTATTAGAGCAAGTGGATGATAAAAGCATAGTAATGACATCAGAATGTAAAGCAACAACACAGGAACACAGACAATTGCTAGGATGATTTTCCAATAATTAATACAAAGAGTATGTGCTGTGAATTAAACTAAAAAAATATGTGTGGAATTAGCTGCTTCATGAGTATGGCATCCCTTCCTATTTTAAAGGAAGCTGAGTTCCATGTGAACTGTGCACTATGCTATGATATCTGAGGCATAGGAAAAGGGAGGACCTAAGTGTACTATGCTTTGATATTTGAGTCATTCTTTATTGTTCAATGTGATTTATTTCTGTATGCCTTAGTTTTGTAATAGTTAAATTACTAGAATAATACATCTTGCTATAAAATAACAGATCAGGTGACATTTATTGTTATTTTCTATAAATGAACACAATCTCTGATATGCTAAAGTGATTGGTATTATAGAACTATTCAGATAGAGAGACCTACAGGCTTGATTACAAGTGAGGTTTACTATCACAACCCAAATTTACTGCTAAAAAAAAAGCAGGAAGCCAACTAGAAATTGAACCAAATATAAGCCCTTGAAGGACAAATGTAAATTGGATAAGCTTTGCTATTACAATAGCAAGAAGTAAAAATTCAGATGCAAGAATGAAAACCACATTGCATCCACTCTAATAAAAAGAATGGTATACTATGAAACTACTTAATACAGATTGTAAAGACATTTGTTCAAAGAGGATTTCCTAGAGTAGGTGATATTTCAGGTAATTTTTTTAAATGTGAAGAGGTTAGATAAGACAAAGGTGTAGGGGTCCCAAATTACAGAGGGCGCAGGCAGGGCTGAATTTTGTGCACCAGGCCTCTAGTCCTATCTGATAAAAGAGTAATATGCAAATTGACTGTACCTCCACTACCCCCAAGCCACGCCAACCAGACATGCCCATCAGCCAATCAGAGCGAGTAAGCAAATTAACCCAACCAAGATGGCTATGGCCACAGAGTAGCAGGAGGAGGCTTGGGTTGCCCCTGGCAATGGAGGAAGCCAAGCTTTCCACAAACTCTGGCCGTCCAGGCTTCAAAGTTTCAATGGCTGCTGCAGCAGAGCGAGCAGAAGGCTTGGCAGAAGGCTTGGCTCTGCTCCAGGCTATAAAGTTTCAATTGTAGAAGATAAATAAATCCCAGATACCAGGGCCTCCACTTGGGTCGCTGGGGGGGCGTGGCTGGCCTGCAAATCACCACAGGCCTCTTGCCCAGGCCATCCCACGCCCCAAGGGAACACACACCCTGATCCAGGACACCCTTCAGGGCAAACCTGCTGGCCCCCACTCATGCACTAGGCCTCTATCCTATCTAATAAAAGAGTACTATGCAGATTGACCATCACTCCAACACACAAGATGACTGCCCCCATGTGGTAAAAAGATCCTGCCCCCATGTGGACACAAGGTAGTCACCACAAGATGGCTAGCATGGGAGGGCAGATGGCAGGGACCAGGCCTGCAAGGGAGGGCAGTTGGGTGAGATCAAGCCTGCAGGGGAGAGCAGTTAGGGGTGACCGGGCCGGTAGAGGAGGGATGTTGGGGGTGACCGAGCCTGCAGGGAAGGGCAGTTGGGCAGAACCCAGGCCTGGAGGGGAGAGCAGTTAGGAGTGACCAGCCCACAGGGGAGGGCAGTTAGGGGCAAACAGGATGGCAGAGGAGGAGTTAGGCATCAATTAGGCTGGTAGGGGAGTGGTTAGGGGTTGATCAGGCTGGCAGGAAGAAGTGGTTAGAGGCAATCAGGAAGGCAGGGAGGCAAGCAGTTGGGAGCCAGTAGTCCTGGATTGTGAGAGGGATGTCCGACTGACCGTTTAGGCCCAATCCTACCTGGTAGTCAGATATCCCTCAAGGGGTCCCAGATTGGAGAGGGAGCAGGCTTGGCTGAAGGATATCCCCATGCACGAATTTTGTGCACCAGGCCTCTTGTCTTTTGTAAAGTTTAAAGGAGTCTAACTTTAAGAACCCAGAACTTGAAAAGATGGATAAAAGAGAAAGAGGTCATAAGACTTATTTTTGTAATGCTTGAGCTTGCTAGGTAGTTGGGTATCTCTGAAAGACTAACATAAAAATAGGGAGAGGGAAAGAAATAGTGCCTCAAGCAAACAGTGAGCAGCTGTTTCTCATATATGATTTATAGCCTGCCTAGAGGAGTGTTTTTTAGATGCATATTCCTGGGCCCAGGTCTATACCTTTTGAATTATATGCCAAGTCACACTAAGGTTTGAAAATCCACTAGTATAGTGAAGTCAGGTTGATAGGGGTTTAAACCCCTATTTTGGCACTTATTAAACTGTATCCATGACTTCTATTTTTCTCATGTGTCACTGCCAACTTTACTCCTTTTCTCCCTTCTTTTCTCCTTGTTATTATATAATCTACATCAACTAGACAAACTCACTTAGGTAGTTATGTAACCAGCTTTTTTTTTTTCTGAAACCATTGGGGTATTATCACTTGACTAGACCTTACTGAACTTGTATAATTTTCTAGCTTACAACTATTTCTATTTGTTTACTTATCATTTTTAATCATTGGTTTTGACATTGTTGCCTGTCCTCCTTTCCAGTTTCTATGGAGTTTTGAGTTACTACTCTGACCAATCAGAGGTTGAGTATTGTTTACTTTTCTTTTAGTTAACCCAGTTTACAGGCCATATAGAAAACTTAACTCAAGGCCACAGATTTGGATATAAATATTCAGTTTGTGAAGCATAGGGACTCTATAATCACTCAATACTAGAATTTATAGCCCTATACTGATAATGTCCCATATCATGTTCAATGGAAAAGGACACAAGTATGGACTGGGACGCTTCATTTAAGATGGTGGATTTCAAAAATTAGTAATATTTGCATTATCAGAGTTAAAAGAAAGAGCATTCTTGAGAGAAGCAATAGTAAGAGCAAAGAAATGACAGGAGGACTCAATGTTAGGTGTTCTATAAACATTTGATTGTTTTTCATATTATGGTATGAGGACCATCTGCTTCAAAAATCTCCTAGAATTATTGTTCAAGATTTTATGCATGGATACAGTAAACCTATTAAAGTGGGATCTATGGGAATATGACTCAAGACATTGCATTTTGAGCAGCAAGTGTAGCATCCAAAAACATCAAGTAGCTATATATAACTAAGGTTATGGAGCTAAGGACCTGGGAAGATCAACCGAGGACTTTCTCAAAGAATTGGAAACTGCATAGTTTCAAGAATGAATACTGACTTTCTAAAAGTGGCAGTGTTTGTAATTAGTCTCAGTCCAGTGAACCAATTGAGATATCTTTGTGTGTGGAGATTATATATATAATATGCTAAGTGTCCAACTGGATAGTTGACTGATTGGTCACTATGGTATGCACTAACTACCAGGGGACAGATGCTCCAACCTATAGGTTAGCTTGCTGCTGGGGTCTGGCCAGTTGGGACTGGGTAAGAAGGGGCCAGACATAACCTGGAGATCTCCCCTGGTCCCTCCCTGGCCCCTGGCCCTGATCAGCCCTGATAAGGACTGGGCAAGATGGCCCTGAACAGCCCCGATCACCGGCCAGGTGGAGGTACAGACTGCACAAATTCATGCACCGGGCCTCAAGTAATACATAGGATTCTAGGAAACAAGGAAAGAAAATTATTTGAAGTCAGTAATTTTTTTTTGTATGTGTGTGAGAGAGATGGGGGGAGGGTGAGGAAATGAAGGGAAGGGAAAGGAAGAGGGAGAGGAAAAGAGAAAGAAAATAGGATAATAATGCAAAGAAGCCTTGATATGGCTTTGAAGTTACTAAGGACCACCCAGTAAGAAAGCAGACACAAGCTGGAGATTTGGGACCATGGGAGTTAGGTACAATCAAGTGAGAGAAAATTCAAGGATTTTATTAAATTAAATCTATCTCAACATTAAAAAAATTAATTAAAAATACTTATTTGATTATATTTACAAAGTTATTTCATTTATATTCTTGTTTATCAATATTAAGACTTATAATATCCTAGAAACACAAGTATTCATGTACCTCTTTTGGAAATTAATAAACTGGAGCCCAGAATATTTGTGACTTGCTAACACATAACTAGTGTGTAAAACTATTTTAAATTTAAATTTATTGAGGTATTATTAGTTAATAACATTATATAAATTTCAGGTGTACAGCATTATATTTTGATACCTGTATACTCTATTGCATGCTCACAATCTAAAGTCTAGTTTTCTTCTGCTACCATATATTTGTCCTCTTTTATCCAATTTGCATTCTCCCCACCATCCTTCTCTTCTGGTAACCATCATTCTGATGTTTGTATCTCTGAGTTTGTTTTTGTTTGTCTTGTTAGTTTATTACTTTTTGGTTTTATATTCTACACTAGAGGCCCGGTGCATGAAATTAATGCATGGGAGGGGGTGTCCCTCAGCCCAGCCTGCACCTTCTCCAATCTGGGACCCCTCGAGGGATGTCCAACTGCCCATTTAGGCCCAAAATGGGCAGTTGGACATCCCTCTCACAATCCAGCACTGCTGGCTCCCAACTGCTCACCTGCCTGCCCTTCTGATTGCCCCTAACCGCTTCTGCCTGCCAGCCTGATCATCCCCTCACTACTCTCCTGTCAGCCTGATTGATGCCTAACTGCTCTCCTGCCAGCCTGTTTGCCTCTAACTGTCCTTCTCTGCAGGCCTGGTCACCCCTAACTGCCCTCCACTGCAGGCCTGGGTCCCCCCAGTTACCCTCCCCTGTAGGCCCGGTCACCCCCAACTTCTCTCCTCTACCAGCCTGGTCACCCCTAACTGCCCTCCTCTGCAGGCTTGACCACCCCTATCTGCCCTTTCTTGCAGGCCTGGTCCCTCCCAACTACCCTCCCCTGTTGGCCATCAGGCAGTGGCCATCTTATGTCCACATGGGGACAGTCATCTTTGACCACATGGGGGCAGCCATCTTGTGTGTTGGGGTGATGGTCAATTAGCATAGTATTCTTTTATTAGATAGGATAGAGGCCTGGTGCATGGGTAGGGGCCAGCTGGTTTGCCCTGAAGGGTGTCCCAGATTAGGGTGCAGGTTATCTTGGGGCGTGGGGCAGCCTGGGCGAGAGGTCTGTGGTGCTTTGCATGCTGGCCACAACCCTGGCAACCCAAGCAGAGGCCCTGGTACCTGGGATTTATTTATCTTCTACAATTGAAACTTTATAGCCTGGAGCAGATCCAAGCCTCCTGCTTGGTCTGTGGAAGCAGCCATTTCTGTTGGGATTTATTTATCTTCTATAATTGAAACTTTGTAGCCTTAAGCGGAGGCTAAGACAGATCAGGGCTTCAGAAGCTTGGCTTCCTCCATTGCCGGGGGCAACCCAAGCCTCCTCCTCTCTACAGCTCCATGGCTGTCGCCATTTTTATTGGGATTTATGTATCTTCTATAACTGAAACTTTGTAGCCTGGAGTGGAGGCCTGCACTGGCAAGGATGTGTGGAAAGCTGGGCTTCCTCCATTGCTGGGGGCAACCCTAGCCTCCTGCTCTCTCTAGCTCAATGGCTGCTGCCATTTTTGTTGGGATTTATTTATCTTCTATAATTGAAACTTTGTAGCCTATAGTGGGCCTGGGCTGGCCAGGGTGTGTGGAAAGCTTGGCTTCCTCCATCACCGGGGAACCCAAGCCTCCCTCCTGCTCTCTCCATAGCTGCAGCCATCTTGGTTGGGTTCATTTGCATACTCGCTTCTGTTTGTCTTGTGAGTGTGGCTTGTGGGTGTAATGGGGTGATGGTTGATTTGCATATTACTCTTTTAGTAGATAGGGTGTGAGTGAAATAATATGGTTTTTGTCCTTTTCCATCTGACTTATTTCATTGAGCATAATACCATCAAGACCCATCTATGTTGTTGTACATGGCAGTGTTTTCCTTGTCTTGGCTATCTATAATAATAAAAGCATAATATGCTGATTAGACTAGATGTCTTTCTGGGTGACCTTTCAGATGAAGGTGCAGTGGTGGGGACTAAGGCAGAGGTGGCTGCAGAGGTGGTGGGGGCTGATCCTCTTACACAAATTTTGTGCATCAGGCCTCTAATTGTTAATAATAGTGAAACAAACATAGGAGTACATATATCTTTTTATTTTTTTTAATCAACTATTTTATTTCTAAAACAGTGAGCTATAACAGGAAACAGTTCCAAGGCAGCTGCACAGTAGGGACACAGCAGGTATGAAATACACATTTGTTAACAGAATGAAATGATGCACTGATAATGGAAAGAATTATGCTCACAGATGCTTAGAGAAAGAAATGATTTCAGAGTTGAGGTTAAGAGTATTGAAATTTCTGAAGCACAACACAGCTCAGAAATTCCATTTGAGTATATTCCAATTCAGTGCCTTGAAACAGTCACAGTAATTGTCTATCTCATTCCATCCAACTTCACCATCCTTTGTTTACCTCCATCCTGGGTCACAGGAGTCCACACAATTTTCATCTTGAGTAATTTCTCTCTTCCCTTTCACCTTCATTGAAATATTCTCCGTGAATGAGGTGAGAAGCCAGTCCAGCCAACCCTGCATGGTGTGGGGAGATCCAAGTTTTTAATCAGCACCCTCCAAGTAGCTGCATGCTGCGCTGCTTGCTCCTGTGTATGTTGAGCCCCTCACTGGCGATGAGGACCCCTTGCAAATAAATAAATACAGGGAAAAGCTGAAATCCTCAGGGGAGTGGATGAGGACCGAGCGATGCTCCTGCATGGGAGACCTCCCCAGAGGGTGCTGCCTTTGGAGGGTGCTGCCTTTGCGGGCTCCCTGATGGCTGTGATTGGCGCTGGAGTTGGGCAATGATGATCATTGACCTGATTAGCAGAGAAGGATCCCCGCGCATAGGCAACGCGCCCTGAGGGTCGCGGGTCTCCTGGGAACTGGAAAAGGTGCTGAGACCACTTGAGGATCTTGTCTTTTTCAGCCTAATGGATCAACAAAACTACGACTGTAATGTTGCAAGGCGATTTGGCACAGTGTTGAGGCATGGGAGGACTTAAAACAAATGTGCTTGCTTTCTCCCGCTGTTTTGCAAGGTGCATTCCTGCTAGATACCAGGTACAGTCAACCAATTAATAGGCTGGCTGATGGAGCTGAGGTGCCAGACAAGCTGGACGATGTTTAAAGCTATGGCATAAAAGCACATATATCTTTTTGAATAGTGCTGTCATATTTGGGGGGTAACTGGACAGCCATATGCAAAAGAATAAAACTACACCACTATCTTACACCATACCCCCAAATTAACTTAAAATGGATTATATACTTCAAAGTAAGATCTGGAACAATAAAATGCATAGGAAAAAAAACATAGGCACTAAGAATCTGGACATTGATCTTAGTAATGTTTATGTGGATTTAACTCCAAAGGCAAAAGGGGAATGGTTAGATCATATAGAATTTCTATTCTTAATTTTTTGAGAAACCTCTGTAATGTTTTTGATAGTGGCTGTACCAATTTATAATCCCCAACATCGTACAAGGGTGCCCCTTTTCTCCACATCCTCCCCAAAACTTGTTATTGATTGTATTGATTGTCCTTTTGATAATAGTTATTCTTACAAGTATGAGGTGATATCTCATTGTGGTTTTGATTTATATTTCTCTAATAACTAGTGAAGTTTAACTTCATCTTTCATATTCCTGTTGGCTATTTATATGTTTTCCTTGGGAAAAGATCTATTTAGATCTTCTGCCCATTTTTAAGCAAATTGATTTCTTATTGTTGTTGAGTTATAAAAGTTATTTATATTTTTTGGATATTAACCCCTTTATTGGAAGTATCACTTAAAAATAGCTTATCTTAATTGGTTGGTTGCTTTTTTATTTTGTTGATGGCTTCTTTTGCTTTGCATAAGCTTTTTAATTTGAAGTAGTCCCATTTGTTTATTTTTGCTTTTCTTCCTTTTGCTTTTGGAGTTAAATCCACATAAACATTACTAAGATCAATGTCCTATGTATTTTATTGTTCCAGATCTTACTTTGAAGTATATAATCCATTTTAAGTTAATTTGGGGGTATGGTGTAAGATAGTGGTGTAGTTTTATTTTTTTGCATATGGCTGTCCAGTGTTTCAAACAACATTCAGTGAAGAGATTTTTCTTTCTACATTGTATATTTGTCATAAATTAGTTACCTATAAATATGTGCATTTATTTCTGGGCTCTGAATTCAGTTCTACTGGTTTACGTGTTTTTCTGTGTATGCCACACTATTTTGATTACTGTAGCCTTGTAGTATAGTTTGAAATTGGGGTGTGTGATACCTCTGGTTTCGTTCTTTTTATTCATGATTGCTTGGATATTTGAATACTACTTTGAGGATTTTTGTTTTGTTTTGTTTCTGTGAAAAATGCCATTGGGATTTTGATAGAAATTGCATTGAATCTGTAGATTTCTTTAGGTTATATGGGTATCTTTTCATTTCTTAATAGCTTTCTAAATTTCTTTCAATAATACTAGTATCTTATAGTTTTCAGTGTACTGGTCCTTCATATATTTGTTAAATTTATTCCTAGGTATTTTATTCCATTTGTTGAGATTGTAAATGCAATTGTTTTCTTAACTTATCTTCTGATATTTCATTGTTAATATATAGAGACATAACCCATTTATATTGATTTTATATGTTTCAACTTTACTGTATTGATTATTTCTAATACTTTTTGATGGAATATTTAGGGTTATTTCCACATTAAATCATGTAATCTGCAAATAGTGAGAATTTTACTTCTTAATTCCCACTCTATATACCATTTATTTATTCTTCTTGCCTACGTGCTCTGCTAGGACTTCTAGTACTATCTGTACTAATAAAAGCCTAGGTGGCCCTTGTGCCCTTGCATGACGTCCTCATGTCATCACAAGATGGCCACCCCCACATTGTCACAAGATGGCCACACCCATGTCATCACAAGATGGCAATGCCCAGAGCAAACACTTTTTAAACACTTGCTGATCTGACATAAAAAATCTTATCCATTTGTATTTCTGTGAAAAACCTAAACTTTTTTTACGTTTATTAATGTATTTTTTATTGATTTTAGAGAGAGAGGAAGGGGAAGGAGAGAGATAGACTGCATCTTACAAGACTCCTACTGGGGATCAAGCCCGCAACCTGGACATGTGTCCTGACCAGGAATTCAACTGGTGACTACTTGGTGCATGGGTGCATGCAGATCTTTGAAAAGACCCATTAAGTTTAAGAAAACTGCATATCTACCAAACAACAAACAGACATGACATGTTATTACTTTGGTAGATTGCACAGAGTTAATCAGTAACATTCACATTTTAGAAAGACCATGATAGGCATGGATTCAATATCCATTTACTATTAATTAAACCTATGATCATTTGCTGTAGTCTGAATGAGTAAGGTGCTCTGGACAATTAGATATACTTCAATAACCTATCTATTGTGGGATCACTAGGTGATGCATTAGAATAATTCATTTCCATTGTACATATGAATTTTAATGAAGAGAATATATCTTATTGACTCACCTTGGAAACTGGCCTATAATTGAGCCTCACTTTTTAGTATATGGATTCTGCTTGAATCCTATGTAGGTTTTGGCCACCTTTGCAATAAACAGTGAACACTTTGAAAAATCATAAGGTAAAATAAGTATTTTAATTTCTGCAATTCTCTGATAACTTATGCTTACTTCTAATATTTATTAAAATCAAAACAAAAGAAAATGACAAAGCAAATCTGCTATATAACATTTTAGTTGTGACACTAGACATTAGAGTCCTTTTCTCTACTTTCAGTAAGGATTCTGTAGTGATAACTACTAGTTTTTTTTTCTTTTTTAAACTTCATTAATATTGTATTTAGCTCAACAAATTATTTACTGATTCAAGATCAAAATCCTTAAGACAAAAGCATGATTACAGAGAGTATAAATGCCTTGCAACATGTCTAGACTTTAAAATGAAGTCATGATTTACTTTTTCTCTTTTGGCACACATATGGATATTTGGGTTTAGAATGTGAGAAGTTAAAGATTCATATTGATCACAATAATTTATTTTTACAAATAACAACCCACCTTATGAGGGATTGCTGAATGAATTATTATCCCTGGAGGTAGAAGAGTTCAGTCTGGCTTGATAGATTTTTGATAAATCCATGATTTCTATTTTGAATTGAATTGCTATACAACTTAACTCCCCAAATTTTCACCAGGTGGTGAAATTATAGGCCTTCATCACCCAAAACTTTTGATATTCATATTAGCTTCCCCTTCAGAAACCTCTAAGATAAGAGCTGAGAATCTTAGAATAACCAAATAAGTTGTATTGTTTTGAGAAATATTTTTCAATTTCAATTATAGTTGCCATGTAATATTGTATTAGTTTTAATATTGGATGTCAACTGTAATTGAAGAATCAAATATTATATTAGTTTTATGTGTACAACATAATTATTAAACATATATAAATTTAAGAAGTAATATTCTAATTAGTCTAATACCCATCTGATGCCATGCATAGTTATTACAATATTATTGACTATACTAGGGGCCTGGTGCATGAGATTTGTGTACTAGAGAGGGTGTCCCTCAGCCCAGCCTTCACCCTCTCCAATCTGGGATTCCTCGGGGGATGTCCGACTGCCAGCAGTCAGACATCCCTCTCACAATCTGGGACTGCTGGCTCTCAACCACTCTCCTGTCTGCCAGCCTATCGACACCTAACTGCTCTCCTGCCAGCCCAATTGCCCCCAACTGCTCTCCCCTGCAGGCCTAGTCACCCCCCAACTGCCCTCCCCTGCCAGCCTGGTTTTCCCCAACTACCATCCCCTGATGACCTGGTCACCCCCAACTGCCCTTCCCTGCTGGCCTGATTGCCCACAGCTAGCCTCCCCTGCCAGCCATCTTGTGGCAGTCATCTTTGATTACATGGGAGCAGCCATCTTGTGTGAGGGCATGAGGGTCAATTTGCATATTACCTCTTTATTATATAGGATTCATAATGGTAGGTGTTGGAAAACATTCTCCATTGGCCTTTTGAATTGGTGTACATCTTGTAAGCAGAGGCATTGACTATCTTTGTCCTATATTATCTTTACAAGGAGACAACCAGCATTGAAAGATGAGATAGTGTCTCTGTCTCAAGAAAAGGGAAGATATGCTTACTGCCTAGTAGAAAATATTTGGGTTCCACAACCTGGCTTCTGGGCTCACTCTGCAGGAATTGAGTATCAAGGAACAGATTCAAGAAAATGCTGATACTCTGGCTTCTGTTGTTGCTGTGACCCAGAAGTTTCATATTTTCTGCCATCATCTTTAAAACTTGTTAGTTTGCAAATAAGGTAAAAGCATCAGATCTTTCACCATTCTTATTGCTGGACATGCTGTTGTTCTTGATGGTCATAGTCCAAATAACAGCAATAACAATTAAATTGCCCAGAAACTCACTGATTTCACAGAGAACTCACAGAACTAGAGCTCATAAAACTACATGATCCATATCTCTTTTATTTTAGCAACTTTAGTTTACTAGTTGGTTAAGTTATTGGACCATTTGATCCTTGTCTTATTTACCTAATTAGGCAGTTTGACAGTTTAGAACATGCTTTATTGGCTACCTGGGAGTGTATTCATAGTGTATTTTGGATTGTTCATCTGGAGCATACTGCTCAGCTAAAGATTCAAAATATTTTTCCTATGGCAAATGAATTTGGTTTGGCCAGAATACACAATTTGCTGAGTTGCTATGCTTCCTTTAAAGGAAAGTATTTAATTTATTTTGTAATGACCAGGATGTGCATATATTTTTTTCATTGTGAAGGTAACTTGTATCAAGAAGTATCTATCAACTGAGCCTGTACAACCTTGAAGAAGCATGACTATAACAACTTTATATTGTGAAATAATATTTGATAATATACATTATTTTTTGGAAAGTCTTCCAAATTCCTTAAAAAGCAAAAAAAAAAATTGCAGTTATCATATGTTTGTATAAAGACACTTTAAGGCCTTTATTTTGAATAGATTGTAATTGAGGTTTGGCTAAAAATTGGGTGGCTGGGTTTGTTTTCAGTGCGTAAAAAAGAATAAAGTCATGCCTATTTGTCTTCTCATCTGACACTATTAATAAAGCATTTAGTCAGAGGAAATTTTCATTGTTTGGAAATCTGACCTTGTGATCTAAAAATCTGACAATCACATGTGAAAATTATCCAGTTAAGTAATGTGTACAAAGATTTGATATCTCCTATTATGCATTTGATAGAATAGTAATTTTCAATGGTAAATAAATTAAATTTACATTGAATTGAAGCAGTTTGTGACATTTCCATGATTTTGATCAACATGTGAAAGGATTTTGGTTCTTCCTTGTTTTTGATGCTTTGCTACCTGGTGCGTGTTAGGCTGAGATTCTCTCCTTACTTGAGTGATGCCCTTAGCAGTAGGGTAAGCCTTCCTGAATCATTCTTCATGTGTTGTCCCTCTTTTTTTCTGTTGCCACCATAATTCCACTCTTGAATTTGAAAAAGTCACTTTATTAAAATATTTTATTGTACTGAGAATTAGGTTCTAGCAAAGAGGTGTTTATTAAGATGTATGCAAAATAGCTTTCTTCCTCTTTAAAAAGTAAATGGAAGTGAAAAAAAATCATTTTCTTTTAACCTAGAGTTATTAGACTCTTATTTTATCAGAGTAAAATAATTTACTTTGGTTGATACTTGTTTGAGCACAACACTTCTGGAATTTTACTGTGATGCAATAAATACCTGTAGTTGCATCTTTCTAAGGTTTCTCAGGGAGAAATTTACAGTGAGTGGTCTCTCAAATATTTGCTGGGTGTGCAAAACAGCCTATCTTGCTTCTCAGAGTCCCATGAAGTGAGTGAAAATGTCACTAGACTTTATGAATGCTTAGGAATCAGCTCAGCATTTTACAAATCACTTTTCTTATAGTGAAGATTTAGGGACTACACTGCCTGCTTTAATCGCTTATTTATCTGCTTCATGAGTAGTTTCTATTGATATTCATAGTAGATTATCAAAAAGGTTACATTGGATTGTGGCTTTCCCTTTTCATTGCCTCAATATCATACTACTCCAGGACTGTCCTATATTATGAATGATACATCATGGTATAATTCATTGTTTTTAATATTTTGATGGCAGGGGTTCTTTCTCAACTATATATAATTAAAGCACCTTATACATATTTAAAATGGTAAGTAGCATACTTTGAGAGTTTATTCTTATTTATTTATTTATTTGCTATAAATTTTCAGAACACTTTCTATGGATCAGATATGATAATAGACACTGGATAACATGACGAGCAGGATAGACAAGGTTCTAGCCATGAGAGGGCTTGTAATTTACAATCTAGGCAATATGCGAGGTACATTGTGTCTATTATCCATAATTTTCTGTGCAGCAGTTTTGGGAGGTGGGTATAGTTCTCAACCATAGGTAACCTGGCCTTGAGCAGGTCTGCCAAGGGTAGTATGTGGGATATTGACTTTGTGCAGGAAAAATTTCACAGCAGGAGTCCAGGTGACTATAGGAAAACATTTATTAAAGCCAGGGATAGTAAAACAACGAAGGTTTTATCACAGAAAAAGCAACAGGAGTGCTTAGGCTGGGCTGCCTTAACTTTCTGGGAAGTCAGAGAAAAGGAGGCCCTGGTGGCAGGCTCAGAGGATTATCTGCTGCTGCCCATTGCTCTCCTGATTGCAAGCTTCATGAGGTCCTTTAGAGTTTAGGAGATACATGTCTGTGGGGGCAGAAGAATGGAAAGAGAATGCTGGTGGGGGCAGTTTCCCAGAGGGAGAGGACACATGTTGGGTTATTTGTCTTGAGGCTTTTATCTCTCCTTTGCAGGTAGAAATCTTAGGGGAGGGCTTCAGCAGAAAATTCATCAGTTTTCCAGGTGTGTTCTTTCAGTGTTATGTTCTCCACTGATTGGTCAGTGTCAGGGCAAGGGGTCAGTAGTCATTGCAGCTGGTCCTGGTGTCACCCACCAGTTTTGCTGGTTTTCTGGGCCTGAAGCTAAAATATAACTGAGGCTTTAGATATTATTTCTAGGAATGTGACCTTCTGTATTTGCTGTAAATTGCTCTGCCACTTTGTTGAGCTATCTCCCTGTTTCCCTTTTCCAATTGTCCTGGCTTACTGGCCTGTCTCATAATGAGTGAGGAAGTTGAAATACAGGAAGATTAATCAACTCAGCCACACTGATAATGAATGGAGGCTCCGAGATTCAAATTCAACTCAGTTGAGTTCTACATTGTGTAACAAATTACAAATTACTATAAATTTAGTGGCTTAAAACAATATATATTTATTATATCACTAGAGGCCCAGTGCACAAAATTCATGCATGGGTAGGGTCCCTAGGCCTGGCTAGCAATCAGGGTTGATCGGGGACTTCCTTCCTCTAGTGGCGGGCCTTCCTTCATTCTGTGCCACCCCTGGTGGTCAGAGCACGTCATAGCCAGTGGTCGAACTCCAGGTTGCTTGGACTCCCAGTCAGTTGAATTCCTGAGGGGACAATGTGCATATTAGCCTTCTATTATATAGGATAGTGTCTTTGAGTCAGGAGTCCTGGCATAGCTGGGTCCTCTACAAGATTGCAATCAATGTGTCAAACAGGACTAGTTTTCCTTCTGGAGGTTCCACTATAGAAGAATCCACTTTCAAGCTCATGTGGTTGTTTGCATAATTCATTTCCTTGAAACTGTAGTACATACTCATGGCATCTTGCTTCTTCATAGCCAATAAGAGAGGTAGAGACTTTAACATGAATCAGCTAGAAAGATAAGGCTTTTGATGACACCATCATCACTAGAGTGACATCCCATTACATTTACCATATTCTATTGATTAGAAATAAGTAACAGGTTCTGTCCACACTCTGGGGATGGTATTACACAAGGTAGTGAACACCAGGAGGTGAGGATCATGGGGGGCAACAAAAAAGTGTGCCTAGCACAGATTCTATAGTATGTGGTCTTTCCATTATCCTATGCTGCCTCTAGTAAGGGCTCAATATACATGGATTAATTTTTAAAGTGTTTTTAACTTATATAAAGCAATATAACATCACTGTAAAAGTTTGGTGGAGGGATCCTATAATCCCTTGATCCCACCACAGCTCAATTAGCCTATGAACAATGTGCTAAACACTCACTCCTGCTGTCTCTAAGCAGTCATAATAATTGTTTAAATTCCTGTTTAGTCTTTTAAAAACACACAGATTTAACAGAATCATAGCATGATTGTCTAAACTTATTTTTCACTCATGTTATCATATTTTTCCTTGTTGCTACATAATAATATAGTGGTCAATTTCAATGTGCTCCTTGTAATCTTTCAAATGACCACACCACTGTTTACTTGACCAAGTTGAATGGTTGGATATGCAAGTAATTTTAAATCTTCCATCACTAAGAAACAAATTAACAGCA
>JAAGEH010000029.1:19765123-19936186 GCA_011751065.1 Lasiurus cinereus | reverse complement strand
TGATTTCAGAGAGGAGGGGAGAGGTTAGAGAGGGATAGAAGCATCAATGATGAGAGATAATCATTGATCAGCTACCTCCTGCATACCCCCTGCTGGGAATAGAACCCTGACCTCCTGGTTCATAGATCAACACTGAACCACTGAGCCATGCTGGCTGGACCTTACTTGCTTTTTTAAAAAAAATATATTTTATTGATTTTTTATAGAGAGGAAGAGAGAGAGATAGAAAGTCAGAAACATCGATGAGAGAGAGACATTGATCAGCCGCCTCCTGCACGCCCCACAGTGGAGATGTGCCCGCAAGCAAGGTACATGCCCCCGACCGGAATGGAACCTGGGACCTTTCAGTCTGCAAGCCGACGCTCTATCCACTGAGCCAAACTGGTCTTGGCTGGACCTTACTTGCTTTTAATCATAGGGTGATCGTAGTATGAAATAAAGGAAATTACCTTTTCTTTATGGCCATGAGCCAGATCTCAGAGTATCGTTCTATCCTGGAATTCATGTGATGGCAAGGATCCCCTCATGACTTTTCTTAGTACAAAATGATGTCACTTACATGGATATTTTTCTTGTTCATAGTGTAGGACCGTGCCCTCCCTATAATGAGGCAGAAGCTATTAAAATTAGACACTTGGGAATTTTATATTTCTTTATGTGTAGTTTCAGATTGTTCTAATTTATTTACTCAGATGCAATACCCCATTTTTCAATATGTCCACTTTAGCAACCTTTGGGTTATTTTACAGTAGCCTTTTCTGCAGTGAAAAAGGAAAAGAAAAAAAAAAAGACAGAGCTAATGTTTTATGTGGCAGACTGACTCATATTTGCCACCCAGGTAACTAATAATAACAGATGAATTGTGTTTTATTTTCTTGTGATTCAAGAACTGATAGGTTGGATTTGGTGGTAACAACTTTTGAAAAAATATCTGTTGTGAGCTGGAGAATTTAGCTACCATATTTGGTTCTCATATGCCTGCCCTGTGACCTTAAATCAGCCTGCTGGAGGATTTGAGTGTTTTTGCTTATCCTTACATGGGAAAGCAGCCTGGAAATATGTCTGACCAGAATTAGAAGCCCTGCAATATTTTCAGGAAGTGTGGCTTTAGGCGAAAGCAGTGGTTTGTGAAATTAAGCTTGCTTACTAGAATAACTGGAATTTGTTTCATTGAGAGGCAGGGAGTTGGAGAATATCTTTGCTGATGATAAAATCACAAGTATTTTATACCTCTTCATATATCAAAAAAAAAAGAAAGAAAAACATCAGACAAACCTGAATTGAGGGACATTCTATACAATACCTGGCCAGTGCTCCTTCAAACTGTCATAATCATGGGAAACAAGAAAAGTTTTAGAAACTGTTACAGACCAGACGATACTAAGGAGACATGACCAAATGTAATGTGGTGTCTTGAAAGAGATATCTTAAAACCAAAAAAAGAACTTTAGTGCAAAAGCTAGAGAAATTCAAACAGTCTGTAGTTTAATAATAGTGCTGCTCCAATGTTATTTTCCACTGTGAGGTAAGATGTTAACATAAGGATAAACAGAGTGGCACCTATTCTCTTTAATATAGCTGCAAATTTTCTGTAAATATAAAATTATTCTAAAGTTGAAGCTTTTGAAGATAAAAAAATAAAAATAAAACATTTTGGTAGTGATCAATTTAAAACAATATTTTTATTAATAAGTATTATCTAGTTTGTGTCCAGCTGGAAGGTGAGCACTGTCAAGAGACATAAGCAAAAGGTGTGGCTCATACTTTCAGATGGCTTGTCAAATAATTGAAGAGAAAAATATTTGACATGTGGATAGATTAGGAAACATTGATATCACATGTATTTGATTAAGCTCTAAATTTGGTAATACAGACAGTAGGAAGTCAAAAAGTGCGGGCAGGAGTGAACCTGGGTAAGTGGTTAGAATTGCATTCCTGGAGAGAGAGGAGATTTGCAATTGAAGGGAACAGGAAAAAGACCCGAGGTCTTGAGTAGAATAGACTCAGATAAAAGTAAAGGTAACCTGATTTGATCTGGGAGAAGGAGGGGAATGCACATCCATAGAAAGGGAGCTAGTTCAGAGCCTTTATGCGGAATCTTGAAAATTAAGCTTTGGGTTGGGATTGAAGATGGTCACAGAAATCCAATGTAACACCAGCAGTACTCCAGTTTATGTTTCATTTTGTGGCTCTTAGTTCTTGGTGAAATCTATGTCTAACATGTATTAGCCTGCTAACACCTCTCTCAGCATGTACATTTGTTAAGACTGTGTAGGGATGAAGTTTACCTGCAAGAGTTAAAAGTAAAGGCATGTTCATGTTCTGGATTTAAAAATGTTTTCTTGATTGAATCACATATCAGTTCTGAATAACCTCATCTATAAGCTCTTTCTTATCTGGACCCTTTGTCTGTACATACCCTTTTCCAGAAGCAGAAGGAACTTTAGTCCTTTTGTCTGTTACTGATTCAATTCTAATCATTTTATTCCTTAGAAAAGCTGTTGAATTTTTTTATGTGACAAGTATGCTGCTCATTTAAAAATAAAATAAAGAATGGGAAGGCTCTGATGCCTTTGAACTTTCTTGTCTGTTTTTTTTTTTGTAAGTTTAAAGTATAGGAAGTAATTCCTTCTATACCAACTTTGCACACCGAGAACTATTAAGTGCCTGTTATCTTTTTTTTTTTAAGTGGCTGACCACTTAACAAAGAGAAGGCATAGGCTACATTGTTCTCCATGCAGTTAACGAGAAGCCAGAGGCTTCATCAGTTCTTTTTTCCTGTGTGCATGCTGTATATGTGCAAGCCAGATTACAAATTAATAGGCTGAGGAATTGATTCATTGGGGTCAATTTAAACTGGTCCAGGGGAAAGAGACCATAATAAATATGAATTCAAACTAAAAAAATGAACTATTTAGAAGAGAACATATCTCAACTTTTGTCTTTCTAATCAATATCATATAGTTTATAAGGAACTCTTTCATATATGCCAGTATTATTTCCCCAGCTAGATTGGGAATTATAGTATGCACTGCATATAGTGAAAAACAATAAGGCTTTGCAATCAGATAGATTTAGATTTATAACTTTGTGTAAGCAATTAAAATATCTGTCTTCCTCAAAAGGTCCCCTAACCTATGTGAGCTTCAATTTCCTTTGTTGTAAAGTAGGAGTAATCATACTATAACCTTGCAGAATTGTGAGGATTTGAAGGGATAAATGTAAATAGATTCACAAAGCATTTGATACTCAGCAAGCACTCAATTAAGTGTTAGTGTCCCTTTCTCCTTAAAGGTCTTTATCTTGTGCAAAGCTTAACCCAGTACTAACATATAGTAAGGCTTGGAAATTTCCTTTTAGGATTATCCAGGGAGGCCATTCCTGCTGCTTTTTCATGTGATTCGCTATTAGAGTTTATATAAGAACAACTATGGTCACAATTCTAAGGCAAGCAAGTGAAATTGTCCTCTTTACCTGTGTCTCTCCAGGAAGTTCTTACCTACATTCCAAACACACACACTGCCTGCCCCTTCTATGAAAGCCAAACTAGTAAATCAGTAATGGTTGGGATTCAGTCAGCAGAGGATAGAATTTTGAGGTAGGATGGTGCTCCCAGTGCTATATATTTCATAACCTCCTGTGTCTAATATACAGAAAGCCATCTCTTAAGGAATGGGAGAGGGACTAAAGTTCCTTCTGATTCTAGAAAAAAAGAGTATAAGCAGATATAAGTGTCAGATAACAAAAGGCTGTATAGATGAGATTATTTAGGACTATTTCATTTGTTTAAAAAAACACGTTTTAACCCAGAAAATGGGAATGACTGTATTTTCTTTACTGTGGCCATGTTCAAACATTTCTATTTTTGAAAAAAGTCATTAATATCGAATTTCTCCTCTTTACATACTAGGATCTACTTTTGAAATTATTTGGGCCTTAACATATTTTTAGACACAGTTAGAATTGCAATTAAAAAGGAAATAATAACAGTAGAATTTTTTTTTCTTTTGGCAGCAGTAATATAGCAGACCTCAGATTGTGCTCTTTTGCTGCCCCATCTTGGGATCTGTCTGGAGATAACTCCAGGGAGTTTTAAGTAGAGGTGGGAGATCAAGAAAATGGTTGATAATCATGTTAACTCAGATTTGTTGCAGATTTGCTGGAGAAGAGCTGTGAGTTACAAGTTGTATGTTGATGATTGTGATCAAAGCATTTTTGAAAATATTGCAAAACAGACCAGCCGAAAACAATTGCCTCATGATGTGGTTATGCCATTAGATTAAGCAGTAGGAATTCAGTGGCTTATGGACTCATGTCAGTATTCTTTTAAAAATGCAAAGATATCTCTCTGGTTACCAAAAGGGCTGCATGGTGAAAAAGAGACTAACAGGGGATTCATGTTTGATTTTCCTTTTAGGTCAATTTTGTAAGTAATTTAGAAAAAAAAAAAACCTGAAAAGGCAGCTTTAAATGCTATTTATTCACTCTACTTTCACCCCACTGTTAAATTCTTAGGCAACAGGATAAGCAAAGGTGGGCTTATTATTTTTTACTAGAGGCCCAGAGCAGGAAATTCATGCACGGGGCTGTGTGTCCATCAGCGCAGCAAGCACCCTCCCCAATCTGGGACCCCTCGAGGGATGTCTGACTGCCCGGTAGGATCGAGCCTACACAGGCAGTCAGACATCCTTCTCACAATCCAGGACTGCTGCCTCGCAACTGCTCGCCTGCTTGCCTTCCTTATTGCCCCTAACCGCTTCTGCCTGACAGCCTGATCAACCCCTAACCACTCCCCTGCCAGCCTGATTGATGCCTAACTGCTCCCCTGCCAGCCTGATTGTTCCTAACTGCCCTTCCCTGCAGGCATGGTCACCCCTAACAGCCCTCCCCTGCAGCCCTGGGTCCCCCCCCCGCAACTGCTCTTCTCTGCAGGCCCGGTCACCCCCAACTTTCCTCCTCTACCATCCTTGTCACCTCTAACTGCCCTCCCCTGCAGGCTTGATTGCCCCCAACTGCCCTCCTTTGCAGACATGGTTCTTCCCAACTGCCTTCCCCTGCTGGCCTGATTACCCACAACTGTACCCCATTCAGGCCTGATCCCTCCCAACTGCCTTCCCCTGCTGGCTATCTTGTGGCAGCAATCTTGTGTCCACATGAGGGCAGCTATCTTTGACCACATGGTGGCAGCCATCTTGTGTGTTGGAGTGATGGGCAATCTGCATATTACTATTTTATTAGATAGGATAGAGGCCTGGTACATGGGTGGGGGCCAGCTGGTTTGCCCTAAAGGGTGTCCTGAATCAGGGTGCAGGTTCCTTTGGGGCAGTGGGCAGCCTGGGCAAGGGATCTGTGGTGGTTTTCAGGTTGGCCATGGCCACTGACGACCTAAGCAGAGGCCCTGGTAACTGAGATTTATTTATCTTCTATAATTGAACCTTTGTAGCCTTGAGTGGAGAACTGGGCCCACCAGGGTGTGTGGAAAGTTTGGCTTCCTCCATTGCCAGGGACAACCCAACACTCCTGTTTGGTCCATGGCTGCAGCCATCTTGGTTGGGATAATTTGTATACAGATTTCTGATTGGCCAGTGGGCATGGCTTGTGGTTATAGTGGAGTGATCGTTAATTTGTGTATTACTTTTTTATTAGATAAGATAAGTAGAATGATATTCTTAGGACACTGTTGAAATAAATAGAATGAATTAGAGGGAATCTATATGTCTGAATTTCTTTTTATAGAAGTTGACTAGGTAACAAATTATAACATGTTGAAAATGACAAAATATACAACTACACATTTGTTTATTCATTAAAAGGCCTTAATTATGTGTAAGAATTCAATCACAGAAATTTTTAGCATCCATTTAGGAAATTGCCAAGTTTATTTTGTACTATCATATCTTCATTGCTCTGGTGCAATATTCTATAACATTTGTTGGCTCAGTTTTTGCAAATGGCTTGTTATATTAAGCTTTACATCATTCTTTCACTAAAAGTAAAAATTGCATCATAGGTGTAGTATGTAGAATTTGTGCTATTATCATTAAGCTTAGGATAAGTGTCATCAATAATAGCAATAAGCATTTGCTTTTAGTATTTTTTTTTATAATCACTGGTTTTGTCATTCACTAGGCTTCTCTCACCTAACCATCTAGAGTTGCTGGTTGTCTTAGCTTCATATTTAAATGTCATGTTGTAATTGAACTTTTAAATATATCTATGTCTAATTCCTCCCTTTATGTTATAATCACTCTAATACCAAAACTAGATAAAGGCAACAATGAAAGAGAATTACAGGTCAATATCCCTCATGAACAAAGATGCCAAAATCCTCAACAAAATTCTAGCAAATCGGATCCAGAAGTATATCAGAAAAATCATGCACCATGACCAAGTAGGATTTATCCTGGGGATGCAAGGATGATACAATATCTGCAAGTCAATCAACATGATACATCACATAAACAATTTGAGAGATAAAAACCACATAGTCATATCAATTGATGCAGAAAAGGCATTTGAAAAAATCCAACACGCTTTCTTGAAAAAAAAAAACTATCAGCAAGATAGGAATAGAAGGATCATACCTCAACATAATAAAAACCATATATGATAAAACCACAGCCAACATTATACTCAATGGACAAAAACTAAAATCACATCCCATAAGAACAGGAACAAGACAGTGATGTCTACTCTCACCTCTCCTGTTCAACATAGCACTGGAGGTACTAGCCAGTGTGATCAGGGAAGAAAAAATAAAAGGCATCTAAATTGGGAAAGAAGTAAAACTGTCCTTATTCACAGATGACATGATACTGTACCTAGAAAATGCTAAAGACCTCATCAAAAATTATTAGACTTAATTAATGAATTCAGCAATGTAGCAAGATACAAAATCAATGCCAAGAAAACTATGTAATTTCTATACACCAATAATGAAAAGAGAGAGAGACTAAAAAAGCAATTCTATTTACTATTGTACCAAAAAAATTGAGATAACTAGGAATAAACTTAATTAAGGAGGTAAAAGCTTATATGTGGAAATCTAGAGGACCCTGGAAAAAGAGATAGAGGAAGACATAAACAGATGGAAGAGAATACCATGTTCATGGATTGGTAGAATCAACATCATCAAAATGTCCATACTACCCAAAGCAATCTATAGATTCATTGCATTCTCCATTAAAATACCAACGGAATATTTCACAGACCTAGAACGAACTTTCCAAAAATTCATCTGGAATATAGAAATATCCCAAATAGCTGCAGCAATCCTGAGAAAGAAGAACAAAGTAGGTGGGATCTCAATACAAGATATCAAGCTATATTACAAAGCCACTGTTCTCCAAACAGCCTGTTACTGGCACAAGAACAGGCATATAGACCAATGGAATAGAATACAGAATACAGAAATTGTCCTAAACCACTATGCTCAATTAATATTTGACAAAGGAGGCATGAACATACAATAGAGTCAAGACATTCTCTTCAATAAATGGTGTTGGGAAAATTGGACAGATACATGCAAAAAAATGAAACTACACCACCAACTTATACCATACACAAAAATAAACTCAAAATGGATAAAGGACTTAAACATAAGACGGGAAACCATAAAAATACTAGAGGAATCCATAGGCAGATAATTCTCAGATATGTCCCGAAGCAATTTCTTAACTGATACCACTCCTAGGGCAATGGAAGCTTAAAGAGAAAAAAAAATTGGGACTACATTAAAATAAAAACTTTCGTGCAGCAAAAGAATCTGTCAACAAAACAACAAGAAAGCCCACGGCATGGGAGAACATATCTGCTATTTTTCTTTAGGCATGTCAGAGAACCTAAAATAAAATTTTTACACATGTAATAGGTACCCAAGACATTCTATAGAAATGGCTACCAGATACAATTTTGGATTATCATTTTAGAATTTTGTGCATTATAGTGGGAACCTCTCTGATGTTCATTAATCTAATGAACAAAATAAACTGACAAACAAAATAGACAGAGAGGCATGGATACATGGAACAGACTTATAGCTGTCAGAGAATGGGGGGAGGAGGAGTTATTTGAAATAAGTAGAAGGGATTAGCCAAATAACATATGCATATGCTATAAACACAAAAAAACATTGTGATGATGGCCAGAGGGAAGAGGAGATGGTGGGTCTGCGTGGAGGCGGGAAAAAGGGGTGGTGGTAGTACATCTTTAATAGTATCAACAATAAAAATAAAGTTTTTTCAAAAGCTAAAAACAAAATGTCAGACCCAGATTAGCCATGGCTGGGGCCTGAACACACAGTCACCCCAACCTGGACCCTTGTTCGGGTATGCCCCAAGGACACCACTCATACCCTATGGACTTTCCCCTTCCTGGCAGACAATGCTGGTCTCTGCATCTACCCTGTTTTCCTGAAAATAAGGCAGTGTCTTATATTAATTGTTGCTCCCAAAGATGTGATAGGTCTTATTTTCAGGGGATATCTTATTTTTCCACGAAGAAGACTATGGTACACATTTATTGTTGAATAAAAGAAAAAAAGAAATTTATTACCTGTATATGGTAGAGTAGTAGTTGTCATCACAAACCAGCTCACTGATTGGCTGCAGTGCAGCCAGAGCTGTTCAGGCAGTGTGAGGTCTCTTTAAATCAGGAGTCAGATGCCTTACAGTAGCTTCGGGGGCCTTATATTCTGGGGAGGCCTTATGTTCAGGGGAGGCCTTATTATTGGGGAGGTCTTATTTTTTGGGGGATGCCTTATATTACAGCAAGAGGCAAAACTGGAAGTAGGTCTTATTTTCGGGGGATGTCTTACTTTCGGGGAGACAGGGTAAGTGAACAGTAGCAGCAGCAAAACCCTTTACACACCAGCCCACCACAGACCACTGCAGACAATGCCCAGGCCACACACCTAAGTGAACAGCAGCAAGATCCCATGCACCTGCAGTTAACAGTCGCAGGACCCCACACAACTACCACAAGGAGCTGCTGCTACCACCACAGCCACTTCTTGGGCACAGCTCTGGCTTGGAGAGCACATCATCTTGAAGGTTTTACAAGGTCCTTCTTGAGAGGAGGCTATGGGGAGCTATAGCTTCACTACCATCCAGACTCATCCTGCCACTGTCCTGGTGTGCCTGCAGAGGTAACAACACAGACTTGCATGTCTGCAACAGACACTGGTGGTACCTCTGCATGCTTGGCATGCTCTTAGGCTGAACCTGTGTGCTTAAAATTACCCAACCTGGACACTGTGCCACTGACATGTGACCACCACTGACACGGCAGAGTTTTTGCCCCTGTGGTGTACTCACCTGATAGCACTGCTACTGTGTTATCACAGCCACTTTAGAGCCCAGCAGTTAAGCTCCACGACTAGGAATCAGGGTCAGGAATTGTGCTGAAGGCTATGAAATGGATGTAGCCTCCCCTGACCTAGACTTATTGAACTGTGGACTTGAGGAGACTAAAGAGGCTACAGATCTTAATTTTTTTAATATCTATTTTTATTGATTTCAGAAAGGAAGGGAGAAGGAAAGAGAGAGATAGTAAAATCAGTGATGAAAGAGAATCACTGATCGGCTGCCTCCTGCATGCCCCCTACTGGCGATCAAGCCTGCAACCCAGGCATGTACCCTTGACCACAATTGAACCTGGGACCCTTCAGTCTGCAAGCCAATGCTCTATCCACTGAGCAAAACCAGCTACGACAGGCTATAGATCTTTAGCTGGCATGATGACATTAGGGTTGAATCTCACTGGCAGCAATTTGGAGGGGAGATCACTCCTATGAATGGGACATCAACAATCAAGTCCCAATTTTAACCAGAGATCCCAAATAACAAACACAAGGGGCATTTCTAGAGCATCCAGCTCAGGTGAAAACAAAGAGACTGCAGCACTGGATGTCTCAAGACAATTTATACATAGGCCATCCCACAAAGACTGGGAGCAATAGCAGGTCTATGTAATACAGAAGCAAATACAAAGAGACAGATAAAATTGGAAGACAAAGAACTCCCAAATGAAGGAAAAGAAAGAATATCCAGAAGAACTAAATGCAAAGGATGTAATAAACCTTTTAGACATAAAGCTCAAAGCAATTGTTATAGGAAAAAAACACGATGGCAGCATAAGGTAAACACCTGTACATGTTGCCTTTTACAACCACACCAAAACTACAACTAAAACAAAATGACTATCACCCAGAACCACGGGAAAGCTGGCTGAGTAGAAGTTCTACAACCAGAAGGAAAGAAAAAAAACTCATTGAGACTGTGTAGGAGGTGCAGAGTCACAGGAAAGCAGAGGTATGGAGGTACGTGAATCAGGCTAGCAACTGAGTGCACTGTTTTGTTTTGTTTTGTTTTAATTGGAAGGGAGATACAAGCTCCTGACTGCTCTGAACTCCAGTTTCTGGTGAAACTCGTGGACCCAGACACCTATGGAGAGAAACTGGACTGTTGGCATCAAGTTGGAAAGTGAGGGGAGCTTTCTTGCAGAGGTGCGCACAGGAATCATTGGTTACTGTGCTGGGGTGTGGGACACAAGGACGTGGAAATGCAGAGATGCAGAAACCCAGAGACAGCTGACTGGCAGTTATCTCTGGTTGCCACACCCAAGTGATTCCCTGAGACCCTGCCCCACCCAATTTACAAACCCACCCAAGCTGTGCGCAGTGGCTTTTGCATATGAATGACCTGCCCTTTTGCAGCTTAACCTAACAAATTGCATCTGGGTCACACACTTCCAAACTTCCAAACCCCAAACAAAAAGGAGAAAACCTATTAGAATAAATAATTTACAGAAAACTTCCCCCAACTGTGAAAGAAATAGATTTACAAGCCCAGGAAGCACAGAGAACCCCAAACAAAAAGAATCCAAAGAGGACCCCACCAAGCCACATCATAATTAAAATGCCAAGGGCAAAAGACAAAGAGAGAATCTTGAAAGCAGCAAGAGAAACACAATTAGTTACCTACAAGGGAATACCCATACGAATGTCAGCTGATTTCTCAACAGAAACTATGCAGGCCAGAAGGGAGTAGCAAGAAATATTCAAAGTGATGAACAGAAAGAACCTACAACCAAGATTACTCTACCCAGCAAAGCTATCATTTAGAATTGAAGAGCTTCACAGACAAGAAAAAGTTAAAGGAGTTCACCATCACCAAACCAGGATTATATGAAATGCTGAAGGGTATTCTTTAAGAATATGAATAAGAAGAAAAGGTAAAGATAAAAATTATGAACAACCAAGTGACAACAAATACATATCTATCAACAAGTGAGTCTAAAAATCAAGCCAATAAAAAATATGATGAATAAAATAAACTGGTGAATATAATAGAATCAGGGGCATAGAAAGAAAGTGGACTGACAATTCTCAAGGGAGGGGTGCAGGAAGAGATTGGACAAAAATCTTACATCTATGGATGAGGACAGTGGTGGAGGGTAAGGGCATGGGGTGGGGGGAATCATGTGGAGGGGAGTTATGAGGAGAAAAAGGGGAATATCTGTAATAATCTGAGCAATAAAGATTTATTTAAAAAACAAAGCAATTGTTATAAAAATGCTTAAGGAACATAGTGCAAATTACAACAGTGTGATAGAGCTCATGAACAGGAACAAAACAGAAATGAAGAATGACATATCTGACATCAAGAACCCACAGGGCCTACCCACTGATTCTTGAAGCAGAGGATCAAACCAGTGATTTAGAAGACAAGGTAGAAATAAATGCCCAATTAGAGCAGCCATAGAAAAAAAATAACTAAAAAGCAGGAAGGTAGCTTAAGAGAGCTCTGGGACAACATGAAACATAACAACATCTACATTATAGGAATACCAGAAGGAGAAGAAGGCAAACAAGGACCAGAATCTTGGTTAAAGAATAATGTAAGACAACTACCCAACCTGGTGAAGGAAAATGTCACACAAGTTCAGGAGGCACAGAGAGCCCCAATTAAGATAATCCCAAAGTGATCCACATCTAGACAAACCACAATTAAAACGACAAACATTAAATACAAAGAAAGAATCTTAAAGGCAACAAGGGACAGAAAATTAACAGCAATACAATAATATTAGGGGTCCTTAACATCCCACTGACACTACTAGATAGATCTTTCAGTGAGGAAACAGGGTCCTTAAATAACACACTAGATCAGATGTATCTAACTGATATTTATGGAATATTTCATCCCAAAGCAACAGAATATACATTCTTTTCAAGCACACCTGGAACATTCTCAAAGATAGACCACATGTTTGGACACAAAGTCCACACAAATGCAAGATTGATGTAATTCCAAACATCTTCTTGAATCATAATGGCATGAAGTTAGAAATCAAGTACAATAAAAAAACAAACCTCAAAAACAGTCAACTACATGGAGGCTAAATAGCATGCTATTAAAAAATGAATGGGTTACTAGTGAGATAAAGCAAGAAATGAAAAGCTTCCTAGAAACAAATAAAAATGAACACACAAAAGCCCAAAACCTACTGGAGAAGGTGAAAGCACTGAGAGGGAAGTTGATAATATTACAGGGCCTACCTCAAGAAACAAGAGAAAGCACTAATGAACTAACCCCAAAACTAAATGAATTACAAAGAGAAGAGCAAGAAAAGCCCGGAAGAATTAGAAGGAAGGAAATAATAAAAATCAGGGAAGAAATAAAGTACATCCTACATAATAAAACCTTAATATGCAAATCGACCAAATAGCAGAATGACCAGTTGCTATTATGTGCACTGACCACCAGGGGGAAGATGCTCAACCCAGTGGCAGGAGACTGGTGGTGGCAACCAGGGGTTGGAGACAGCCAGTGGGCAGTGCCAGGTCACCAGCCAAGGCAGGTGCCAGCAGGGATCCCTGCCCCCTCAACCACCCCACCAGCGGGTCACCCCACAGATGGCCCTGATAGCTGGCCAGGCCTAGGGGCCCTATTGTATATATTGGGAACAGTATCTTAGACTTAAAAACGAAAACCTGGCAAGGCTACTCTAACACTGAAAAAACAGGATGATGCAGCGATGACATGAATGCTTTCTGGTTTGCACATTTTGTGATTTGCCCTGATTCTGATAATTATAACTATGTGACAAAGCCAATTATTTAACTTCTCTCTGCTTCAGTTTTTCCACCCATAAGATGGGGAAAATGGTACTACTGCCTCAGAAGGATCATGTTATGTACTACTTTTTATAACCAGGGCAAAAAAAAAATGTACTATTCATACAACAGCATGCCTTTCACCTGTATGAAAAGTATGGTCACTGATGCATGCAGTGTCCCAGATTGTGAGAGGGATGTCTGACTGCCAATTTAGTCCCAAAATACCTCAAGGAGTTCTGGATTACAAGAGGATGCCAGCCAGGCTGAGGGATCAGCTCCCCCCACCCCCCCCCGCCACCCCCATGCACGAATTTCATGCACCTGGCCTCTAGTAGAGATTAATAAAACAGTACAAAAGATAAGTGAATACAAGAGCTGGTTCTTTGAAAAAAGAAACAAGATTGATGAATCCCTAGCCAGACTCATCAAGGAACAAAGAGAAAGGACCAAAATAAATAAATGCAGAAAAGAAAGAGGTGCTATAACAACGGATATCACAGAAATACAAAGGATTGTAAGCAAATACTATAAACAACTATATGCCAACAAACTGGACAACCAGGCGAAATGGACAAATTCTCAGAAATGTACAATCTTCCAAAACTCAACCAGGAAGAATCAGAAATTGTGAGTAGACCAATAACAACTGATGAAATGGAAGCAGTAAAAATCTCCCAGCAAACAAATGCCTTGGAGCAGATGGATTTATAGGAGAATTTTACCAAACATTGAAAGAATTATTATTATTTATTCTTTTCAAAATACCCCCAAAAAATTCAAGAAAAGGCATACTTCCAAGCTATTTTAATGAATCCAGCACCATCCTAATTCCAAAACCAAATAATTACACTACAAAGAAAGGAAATTACAGTCCAATACCTCAGATGAACACAGATGATAAAATCCTCAACAAAATATTAGCAAATTGGATCCAGTAATACATTAAAAAGATCATACACCATAATCAAGTGGGGTTTATTATTGTGATGCAAGGCTGGTACAATATTTGCAAATTATTAAAAGTGATTCATCACATCAACAAAATGAAAGATAAAAATCACACGATATATATCAATTGATGTAAAAAAAGCATAAGACAAAATCCATCACCTTTTTTTTAAATAAAAACTCTCAGGAAAGTAGAAATAGAGGGATCATATCTCAACATGATAAAGGCCATATATGACAAAGCTACAGCTAAGATAATACTCAATGGACAACAACTAAAAATGTTTTCCTTAAGAACAGGAATAAGACAAGGATATCCACTTTTACCAGTGCTACTCTACATAGTAAGTATGCTATGGTAATCAGACAAGAAAAAGAAAAAAGACATCCAAATTGGAAAGGAGGAAGTAAAGCTGTCATTATTTGCAGATCACATAATATTGTACATAAAAAACTCTAAAAACTACCAGTAAACTTCCATACGTAATAAATAAATTCAGAAAGGTAGCAAAATGCAAAATCAACATCCAGAAATTTATAGCATTTTTATACACCAATAATGAACTCTTTGAAAGAGAAAATAAAAATTTAAAAAATCCCATTTACCACTGCAACCCCCCCAAAAAAAAAAAGTGATACCTAAACATAGAAATAAACTTAACCAAGGAGACGAAAGACCTGTACTTGAAAAGTATATGAGATTGAAAAAAGAAATAGAAGATACAAACAAAAGGAAACATATACCATGTTCATGGATTAGAAGAATTAACATCATTAAAATGTCTAGACTACCCAAAACAATCTGTAGATTCAACACAATCCATATCAAAATACCAAGAGCATAATTCTCAGAACTAGAACAAATACTCCAAAAATGTATGTGGAATCATAAAAGACTTGAATAGCTGCAGCAACCTAGAGAAAGAACAATGAAGTAGGAGCAATCACAATACAGGATATCAAACTATACTATAAAGCCAAAATACCCAAACCAGTGTGGTACTGGCACAAGAATGGGCATATAGACCAACAGATTAGAACAGAGACCCCAGAAACTGACCCATACAATTATGGTCAGTTAATATTTGACAAAGAAGGCAAGAGCATACAATGGAGTAAAGACAGTCTCTTCAATAAATGGTGTTGGGAAAATTAGCCCAACAAATACCAAAAGATGAAATTATACCACCAACTTACACCATACACAAGAATAAACTCAAAATGCATAAAAGAAAAATGTAAAGTATTAAACCATAAAAATTTTAGAAGAAAATATAGGCATTAAATCTTAGACATCTTATGCAGCAGAATTTTTGCCAATACATCTTTTATGTCAAAGAAAATAAATAAATTGACTACATAAAAATAAAAAGTTTCTACACAGCAAAAGAAACCACATCAAAATGAAAACAGAAACTGGTATGGGAGAACATATTTGCCAATGATACATCTGATAAGGGGTCAAAACCCAAAGTATATAAAGTACTCTCAGGGGGAATCCAAGATGGCTGCATAGGTAAACACCTACACTGCTGCCTCGCACAACAATTTCAAAACTACAACTAAAAGACAGAACGGACATCATCCAGAACCACAGGAAAGCTGGCTGAGTGGAAGTTCTACAACTAGAAGGAAAGAGAGGAGCTCATGGAGACCCAGAGGAGCTGCAAAAAGCTGAGGTACAGAGACGCGCGCTCGCGTGCGGAGAGAGCTGGTGCCAGAGTACCTGGTTGGCTTTCTCTGGCAGGAGGGAAACGGAGACTCCCAATGGCATTGAACCCCTTATCCTACGACACTAAACCCCAGATCTAGCCGAAACTCATACGGGGGGAGTTTGGACTGTGAAAACGGAGAGGTGCATGGAAATTTAGGGGAGTCGCAAAAGATCAAAGGCCTGGTGGCACGCACGGCACTACACACAGGACAGATTGCTGATTGTGCCCCTGGCTTTCGGGAGTGGGCGGGAAACAGACCCTCCCAACTGTGCCACTTCTGACTCCACTAAGCCCCTGTTTCGGGCGAAACCCTGGGGACCTAGACTCCTGTGGTCCTGGTGTGCAGGGAAGCCGGAAAGGAAGTGGTTAGAGGCACTGGGGGCGGGTGCACACAAGGACTGCTCCAGCGATTACCCAGTCACGTGAGACTCAGGGGCCGTGGAGGGCGGGGCAGACTGGAAGGCAAGGCAGTCCCTTAAGCCCTGAGACTCCACCCCTCCCAAGCTCAACAGAGGCTTCTGCGGCTTTGCACGTCCGCTATCATAAAGCTGAATTCAACACAGAAGTTTCCCGGCATAGTGAAAATGCTGAGACAAGGGAAGGTATTACAAACAAAAGAAATGGAGGAAAAAAAACGACGGGATATAGAGTTCAAAACCACGCTTATAAGGTTTTTCAAGAATATGCTAGAAAAGTTGGATAAATTTAGTGAGACCCAAGAGGAGATGAAAAAGGACCAACTAGAGACACTGACTGAAATAAAAAATATTATACAGAGTCCTAACAGCAGACTAGAGGATGGCAAGAATCAAGTCAAAAATTTGAAATATAAAGAAGCAGAAAAGATTCAACTGGAAAAGCAAGAAGAGAAAATAATCCAAAAATGTGAAGATAATGTAAGGAGCCTCTGGGACAGCTTCAAGCGTACCAACATCAGAATTGTGGGGGTGCCAGAAGAAGAGAGAGAGCAAGATACTGAAAACCTATTTAAAGAAATAATGACTGACTGAAAACTTCCCACATCTGGTAAAAGAAATAGACTTACAAGTCCAAGAAGCACACAGAACCCCAAATAAAAGGAATCCAAAGAGGACCACCCCAAGACACATCATAATTAAAATACCAAGAGCAAAAGAAAAAGAGAGAATATTAAAAGCAGCAAGAGAAAAACAGTTCATTACCTACAAGGGAGCACCCATACGACTGTCAGCTGATTTCTCAACAGAAACGATGCAGGCCAGACGGGAGTGGCAAGAAATATTTTTCGTGATGAATAGCAAGAACCTACAACCAAGAATAATCTATCCAGCAAAGCTATCATTCAGAACTGAAGGGCAGATAAAGAGCTTCACAGAGAAGAAAAAGCTAAAGGAGTTCATCAACTCCAAACCAGTATTATATGAAATGCTGAAAGGTATTCTTTTAGAAGAGAAAAAAGAAAAAGGTAAAAGCCAAAAAATTATGAACAACAAATACATATCTATCAACAAGTGAATCTAAAAATTAAGTGAATTAAAAATTTGATCAACAGAATAAACTGGTGAATATAATATAATCAGGAGCACAGAAAGGGAGTAGACTGATAATTCTCAGGAGGACAAAAATCATAGAGCATCAAACAGACTATGAAATTACAGCAAAAAGATTGAAGTTAGGTGAGGTAGATAAGTGATCAATCAAAGGATTTGTATGCATGCATATAAGCATAACCAATGATCACAGACACTGGGGGCTTGGGCTATGCCTGGGAGGGAGGGGGGCAATGGGGAGATATGCATAAACAATTAATAAAAATTAATAATAAAAAACTCAAAAAAAACCAAAAAAAGAAGTACTCATACAACTTAACAAAAGCATGATACACAATCCAATTAAAAAGCAAGCACAAGACCTGATAGACATTTTTCCAAAAAGGACATACAAATACCTAAGAAACATATGAAAAAAATGCTCAAAGTCACTAATCATCAGAGAAATGCATATTAAAACCCAATGAGATATCACTTCACACCTGTCAGAATGGCTCTCATAAAAAAAAAATCAACAAGTGCTGGCAAGGATGTGGGGAAAAGGGGACATAATTCACTGCTGGTGGGCATGCAGACTGATGCAGCCACTATGAAAAATGATAGTTTACTAAAAAAATAAAAAATAAATGGTACTTCCATTTGATTCAGTGATCCCACTTCTGGAATATATCCTAAAACCCCCAAAACACCAATCAGAAAGAATGTGTACATGCTTATGTTCATGGCAGTGTTATTTATAATAGCTGAGATTTGGAAACAGCCCAAGTGCCTATCAGTAGATGAGTGGATGAAAAGCTGTGGGACATTTATACAAAGGAATGCTATGCACCTGTAAAAAGGAGGGATCTCTACTCTTTGGAACAATATGGACCTGATAATATTATGCTAACTGATATAAGCCAATCTGAGAAAGACAAATATCATATAATCTCACTTATTTGTCCAATCAAATGAACAAAATCAATTGATGACCAAAATAAAGCCCAAGGCGTGGAAGCATGGAACAGACCTTAATGTGGGGCTAGGGCAACAAGAAAACATAAACCAAAGAACTTAGATACTTATATGTGTAGCCTATGAACATGAACATGGTCAAGAGAATGGTAAATACATGGGTGGTAGGGGCGGGTAGATTGGAGACATCTGTAATACTATTAACAATAATATATATTATTATATATTATATATTAAATTGCCAGTGGAGACAAGTTGACAGAGGTTGGTTATAAAGACAATGACAGTTTTACTTATTCTTTTCCAACTTGGATACCTTTTATTTCTTCTTGTTGTCTAATGGCTATGGCTAGCATTTCCAGTACTATGTCGAACAGGAGTGGTGAAAGTAGGCACCCCTGTCTTGTTCCTGTTCTTAGGTGAAATGGTTTTAGTTTTTTTCCCATTGAGTATGATGTTGGCTGTAGGTTTATCATATAAGGCTTTTATTATGTTGAAGTATGATCCCTCAATTCCCACTTTGCTGAGGGTTTTTTATCATAAAAAGGTGTTGGAGCCCTAACTGGTTTGGCTCAGTGGATAGAGCGTTGGCCTGTGGACTGAAGGGTCCCAGGTTCCATTCCAGTCAAGGGCATATACCTTGGTTGGGAGCACATCCCCAATAGGGGCTGTGCAGGAGGCAGCTGATCAATGTTTCTGTCTCATCAATGTTTCTAACTCTCTATCCCCCTCCTTTTCTCTCTGTACACAAACAAACAAACAATAAAATACATTAAAAAAAAGAAAGGGTGTTGGATTTTGTCAAGTGCTTTTTCTGTATCAATTGATATGACTATGTGGTTTTTATCACTCAATTTGTTTATGTGATGTACCACATTTATTGATTTGCAGATATTGTACCATCCTTGAATCCCTGGGATAAATCCTACTTGGTCATAGTGTATGATCTTTCTGATGCAATGCTGGATCTAATTTTCTAGAATTTTGTTGAGGATTTTGGCATCTATGTTCATGAGGGATATTGGCCTATAATTATCTTTCTTTGTGTTTCCTTTATCTGGTATTGGCATTAGGGTAATGTTGGCCTTCCTCTTGAATTTTTTGCAATAGTCTGAGGAGGAGAGGTTTTAGTTCTTCTTTGAATGGTTTTAGTTCTTCTTTGGATGCCTTGTGAAGCTGTCTGGCCCTGGGTTTTTGTTTATTGGAAGCTTTCTGATGACTGCTTCAATTCCCATACTTATCAGCTTTTTGAGATTTTTAGATTCTTCCTGATTGAGTTTTGGAATATTGTATTTTTCTAGGAATATCTCCATTTGCTCTAGGTTATCGAGTTTCTTGGACTAGAGATGTTCATAGTATTTTTTTTTACAATCTTTTGTATTTCTGTGGGGTCTTTTGTTATTTTGTCCCTTTCATTTCTGAATGAAACACCACCAACTTACACCATACACAAAAATAAACTCAAAATTGTTAAAAGACTTAAACATAAGATGGGACACCATAAAAATCTTAGAAGAATCCACAGGCAGCAAAATCTCAGACATATGCTGAAACAATATCTTTACCGACATAGCTCCTACAGCATTGGAAACTAAACAGAAAATAAACAAATAGGACTATATCAAAATAAAAAACTTCTGTACAGCCAAAGAAACCAACAATAGAACAACAAGAATACCCACTGCATGAAAGAACATATTTGCCAATGTTATCTCCAATAAGGGTTTAATCTCCAACATTTATAGGGAACTCATACAACTTAACAAAAGGAAGATAAACAATCCAATAAAATAAAAAAAGGCAATCGACCTAAATAGATACTTTTAGAAAGAGGATTTACAGAAGTCCAAGAGATATAGGAAAACTTGCTCAAAGTCACTAACCATCTGAGAGATGCAAATCAAAATGATAATGAGGTACCATCTTACACCTGTGAGAGTGGTTATCATCAACAAATGACAAGTGCTGACGAGGATGCAGAGAAAAAGGGACCCTCGTACTGCTGGTGGGAATGCAGACTGGTGCAGTTACTGTGAAGAACAGTATGGAGTTTCTTAAAAAAACTAAAAATGGAACTCTCATTTGACCTAGTGATCTCACTTCCGGGAATATATCCCAAGAAAGCAGAACACCAATCAAAAGAATATATGCACCCCTATGTTCATAGCAGCACAATTTATAATAGCTAAGATTTGGAAACAGCCAAAGTGCCCATCAGCAGATGAATGGATTAGAAAACTGAGGTACATCTACACAATGGAATTCTATGCTGTTGTTAAAAGGAAGGAATTCCTACCATTTACAACAGCATGGATAGAGCCTAATACTAAGCAAAATAAGTCAGAGAAAGATAAATATCACATAATTTCACTCATTTGTGGAAAATAATGAACAACATAAACTGATGAACAGAAGGAGGTCCAGAGACAGAGAAGCATCGATCAGACTGTCAAACCTCAGAGGGAAGGCAGGGGAGAGTGGAGGAAGGCAGAGAGATCAACCAAAGGACTTGTATTCATGCGTATAAGCATAACCAATGGACACAGATATTAGGGGGTTAGAGCACAAGCGAGGAAGTTGTGAGGTAATGAGAGGATAAGGACACGTATGTTATACCTTGGTCAATAAAAAAAAAAAACGTCACCTTTATTAAATATTTTATAGTAGATTGGCACTTTATGAAAATTGTTTTCCCAATTGAAGCATGGTTATTAAAGATTCGGTCATCCATTGAAAGTTGAACATTCACACTGGACCATTTTAAAGCACATGCAGATACCTTGTCAGTTTCCTTCATTTAAAATAAATTTATTTAACCTTGTCATGACAACAGCATGGATGGAGCTGGAGAGCATTATACGTACTAAGCAAAGCTTACTGAGACTAGCTGGAAAGTAACTGTTCCCTCTAGGTAACATTCCTCAGTATCCCTGCTCTGTATCTTTCGAGGGAAAGATAACTTGAATTTCAAACCTAGACATGTGAGAATAAATACTGGGCATTCATTGGGTAGAGGTGAGTGGTATGATTTGCACTTTGAAGAAAAAAATAAAAAAAATGGTTTGAATTTCTGGACAGTGCCATTGTCTACTTAGAAGTGCACATTATTTTTTTCTCTAGAAAATTTAAATTGTATTCCTTAGTAAACCCTTGTGATATCCATTCTAATTGTTCTTGAATTTTACGGTTTTCAGTCACCTATGTTTACTGTGTCCTTTTATTTTAAGTCCCATTGGGAAATGAGGAACTTAGTACCATCTGATCAAGCCCCTTGATCAAGATATGTTGTAGTGAACATGTGCTTTTAGGTGTATAACAAAGCAATAATTCTTTAGATGTAAAATATGCATTGTTAGAAATAAATTTGCTATTTCAAATTTTGAACTTATACATTTGACCAAATTAGGAAACATTTTTAACATTCCCCGAAGATTCAAAACTGAACAAATATTCAAATTTGACAGGGCAGAACCTACTAAAAAGTGTTATTATGGTCCATTCTCTTCAGCCTTGTGAAGGTGTAAAGCATTATAGGAAGTGTGTGTACTTATTGTTAGGTAGTTCCAGAGCATGGGGGGAATACTTGTGGTCCAGAGATGATGACTGGAGAGTAAAGAAATCATTGAAGTTATTCTACAATGCCTAGTGATAACAAGCCTGGCCACCATCTTAACTCAGCAGAAAGAATACTGCTCTCAATGTAATAAGCTTTCACTAAGGTAAGAAGGCTTCAGAGTCATTTATCTTAAATGTCTTCTGTCCTTTTTCTCACACATACATGACAGATGACTTTAACCCAGGGCCACGTATAATTTTTAGCATGTAAGCTAAATGTTACCTCTTCATTAATTTAAAACTATCTGTTGTAAATGGCAAGTCACTCAAAGTACCATATTTAGGGACATCTTTCTACCTACTTAAATTTGCAAATATGCAAATAATAGATAAATTACTTGATAAAATTTATAATAACTGAACACTTCCTATTGTATCATGGAGATTAAAAACCACTGATTTAACTGAACCTTCTATCAAGCTTCTGGTCCAGAAATTTTCAACCTTTCATCTCAGGACACACATATACTTATTACTAAAATTATCTGGCACACAAAAATATATATTCTTTGCCAATCTGACAAAAATGGGTATACTTTTGATTCATTAACACCAGGTGGCAATTGTTGTGTTGGCTGTTGTCATTTTTATTTATTTGATAATCTAAGGGAAAAGAGGTCATGGCCTCTGACTAAATAGTCAGATATTCCATGTTTTAAAAATTCTTGTGGCACACCTGAAAATCACTGGTCTAGTCCAGTGCTCGGAAAACCACAGCTCGCAAGCTGCGGTTTGCCACTCTGTTGACTAATGAGTTTGCCGACCACTGGACCCTTTACCTCTTTGCATGTAATATGCTACAATTGCCTAATCCTCACAGCTTCCAACTACAAGGAAACATTTAGTCTAGTCCAATGGCCGGGAAACTTATTAGTCAACAGAGTGGCAAACCGCGACTTGCAAGCCGCATGTGGCTGGCGAGCTGTGGTTTGCTGAACACTGGTTTAGTCCATTAGACATTCACTACTGATTATTTGACTTTTAGGTTGATTTTTTATTTATTTTTATTAATTGTTTATACATATCTCCCTATTGCCTCCCCTCCATCCCAGGCATACCCCAACCCCCCAGTGTCTATGTTCATTGGTTATGCTTATATGCATGCATACAAGTCCTTTGATTGATCTCTTATCTACCTCGCCTAACTTTAATCTTCCTGCTGTAATTTCACAGTCTGAAGCTTTACTGCCTCTGTATCTATCCTTTTGTTCATTAGTTTATAATGTCTTTATTATCCACAAATGAGTGAGATCACGTGATGCTTCTCCTTCATTGACTGGCTTATTTCACTAAGCATAAGGCTCTCCAGTTCCAACCAGGTTGCTGCAAATGGTAAGAATTCCTTCTTTTTAATGGCAGCATAGAATTCCATTGTGTAGATGTACCACAGTTTTCTGATCCACTCATCTGCTGACAGCCACCTAGGCTGTTTCCAAATTGTAGCTATTGTAAATTGTGCTGCTATGAACATAGAGATGCATAAATCCTTTCTGATTGGTGTTTGTGATTTTTTAGGATAAATTCCTAAGAGTGGGATTACAGGGTCAAATGGGAAATCCATTTTTAGTTTTTTGAGGAAACTCCATACTGTTCTCCACAGTGGCTGCACCAGTCTGCATTCGCACCAACAGTACACAAGGGTTCCTTTTTTTTTAAAATATATTTTATTGATTTTTTACAGAGAGGAAGGGAGAGGGAAAGTCAGAAACATCGAAGAGAGAGAGACATCAATCAGCCACCTCCTGCACGCCCCACACTGGAGATGTGCCCTCAACCAAGGTACATACCCCCGACCGGAAGTGAACCTGGGACCTTTCAGTTTGCAGGCTAACATTCTATCCACTGAGCCAAACCGGTCTCGGCAAGGGTTCCTTTTTTCTCCGCATCCTTGCCAACACTTGTCCTTTCTTGATTTGTTGATGATTGCCATTCTAACCAGTGTAAGATGGTATCGCATTGTCGTTTTGATTTGCATCTCTCAGATGATTAGTGAATTTGAACATATTTTCATGTGTCTCTTGGCCTTTCTTCTGTCATCTTTCGAAAAGGTTCTATTTAGGTCCGTTACCCATTTTTTTATTGGATCGTTTTTCTTCCTTTTATTAAGTTGTATAAGTTGGCTGTAGATTTTGGAGATTAAAACTTTATCAGTGATAACATTTGCAAATATATTCTCCCATACAGTGATCTTTCTTGTTTTGTTGATGGTTTCCTTTGCTGTGCAAAAGCTTTTTATTTTGTTGTAGTCCCATTTGTTTATTTTTTCTTTAGCTTCCATTGCCTTTGGAGCAGTATCAGTGAAGAAGTTCTTTTGGCATATATCTGAGATTGTGCCGCCTGTGGATTCCTCTAGTATTTTTATGGTTTCCCTTCTAATGTTTAAGTCCTGTATCCATTTTGAGTTTATTTTTGTATTTGGTGTAAGTTGGTGGTTCAGTTTCATTTTTTTGCATGTATCTGTCCAATTTTCCCAACACCATTTATTAAGGAGGTTATCTTAGCTCCATTGAATGTTCATGCCTCCTTTGTCAAATATTAGTTGAGCATAGTGGTTTGGGTGGATAACTGGGTTCTCTATTCTATTCCATTGGTCTATATGTCTGTTTTTGTGCCAGTACCAGGCTGTTTTGAGAACAGTTGCTTTGTAATATAGCTTGAAATTTGGTATTGAGATCCAACCTACTTTATTCTTCTTTCTCAGAATTGCTGTAGCTACTCGTGGTTTTTTCATGTTCCAGATGAATCTATGAATTCTATCTAGGTCTGTGAAATATGTCGTTGGTATTTTAATGGGTAGTGAATTGAATCTATAGATTGCTTTGGGTAGTATGGACATTTTAATGATGTTGAATCTCCCAATCCATGAGCATGGTATGCTCCTCCATCTGGTAACATCTTCCTCTATCTCTTTTTTCAGTGTCCTGTAGTTTTCTACATATCTGTGTTTTACCTCTTCAGTTAGATTTATTCCTAGGTATCTTAATTTTTTAGTGTATAGAAATGCCACAGACTTCTCTTAGCATTAATTTTGTATCCTGCTACTTGGCCGAATTCATTAATTAAGTCAATTAGTTTCGGAATGGAGTCCTTTGGGTTTTTTATGTACAATATTATGTCATCTGCAAATAAGGACAGCTTTACTTCTTCTTTTCCAATTTGGATGCCTTTTATTTCTTCTTCTTGTCTAATTGGAATGGCTAATAATTCCAGTACTATGTCGAACAAGAGAGGTGAGAGTGGGCATCCCTGTCTTGTTCTTGTTCTTAGGGGAAATTGTTTTAGTTTTTGCCCATTGAGTATGATGTTAGCTATGGGTTTATCATATATGGCTTTTATGATGTTGAGGTATGCTCCTTCTGTTCCCACTTTGCTGAGAGTTTTTATCAAGAAAGGGTGTTGAATTTTGTGAAATGCTTTTTCTGCATCAATTGATATGACTATGTGATTTTTATCTCTCAATTTGTTTATGTGATGTATCACGCTTATTGATTTGCGGATATTGTACCATCCCTGCATTCCTGGGATGAATCCTACTCGGTCATGGCGTATGATCTTTCTGATGTACTGTTGGATCTGATTTGCTAGAATTTTCTTGAGGATTTTGGCATATATGTTCATGAGAGATATTGGCCTATAATTCTCTTTCATTGTGTTGTCTTTATCTGGTTTTGGTATTACGGTGCTGCTGGCTTCATAGAAAGTGTTTGGAAGTGTTCCTTCTTCTTGAATGTTTTTGAATAGTCTGAGGAGGATAGGTTTTAATTTTTCCTTGAATGGTTGGTAAAACTCTCCTGTATAGCCATCTGGTCCAGGGCTTTTATTTGCTGGAAGCTTTTTGATGACTGCTTCAATTTCTTCCATAGTTATTGGACTATTGAGATGTTTAGATTCCTCCTCGTTGAGTTTTAGTAGGTTATATTTTTCTAGAAAAATGTCCATTTCTTGCAGGTTGTCCAATTTGTTGGAATAGAGTTGTTCATAGTATTTTTTGACAGTCCTTTGTATTTCCACAGGGTCTGTTGTTATTTCTCCTCTTTCATTTCTGATTCTGTTTATTTGGGTCTTCTCTTTCCTTCTTGGTGAGCCTGACTAGAGGTCAATCAATCTTGTTTATCCTTTCAAAGAACCAGCTCTTAGTTTTGTTGATCTTTTGAATTGTTTCTTTGGTCTCCAAGTTGTTTATCTCCGCTCTGATCTTCACTATTTCCTTCCTTCTGAGTACACTGGCTGTTCTTGTTGCTCTCGTTCTAGCTCTTTGAGTTATAGGGTTAGGTATTTTATTACCATTGATTCCTGTTTTTTTGCAGTAGGCTTGTAGGGCTTTGAACTTCCCTCTCAAGACTGCTTTCACTGTGCCCCATAAATTCTGTATTGTTGTGTTGCCATTGTCATTTGTTGCCATGATGTTTTTTATTTCTTCCTTGATCTCTGAGGTTACCCAGTCATTGTTTAATAGCATGCTGTTTAGTCCCCATGTGTTTGATTTCTTTCTATTGTTTTTATTATAGTTGATTTCCAGTTTCATGCCACTGTGGTCTGAGAAAATGCTTGATATGATTTCTATCTTCTTGAATTTGAAGAGGCTTTTCTTATGACACAACATATGCTCTATCTTTGAAAATGACCCTTGTGCACTGGAGAAGAATGTATATTCTGTGGCTTTGGGGTGAAATGTTCTGAAGATGTCAATTAATTCCATGTGGTGTAGTGAGTCATTTAGGATTGATGTTTCTTTGCTGATTTTTTTGTTTAGAGGATTTGTCCAGTTGTGACAGTGGTGTATTAAAGTCTCCTACTATGATTGTATTGTTGTCAATCTCTCCCTTAATACCCTCCAGGAGTTTTTTTTTATGTATTTAGGTTCTCCTATATTGGGTGCATATATGTTTACCAGAGTTATTTCTTCTTTTTGGATTGTTCCCTTTAGTATTATGAAGTGGTCTTCTTTATCTCTTGTTATGTCCTTCACTTTGAGATCTAATTTGTCACATATAAGTATTTCAACCCCAGCTTTTTTTTCATTTCCATTTGCCTGAAACACCATCTTCTATCCCTTTACCCTCAATCTGTGTACATCTCTTTTCCTGAGGTGGGTTTCTTGTAGACAGCAGATATGTGGATCATGTTTTCCTATCTAATCAATTACCCTATGTCTCTTGATTGGATCATTTAATCCATTTACATTTAAAGTTATTTTTGATAGGTATTTATCTGTCACCCTTTTAGTCTTTAGCCTAGAGTTCCTTCTTCACTTCCTATTTCTTTTTATTACAGCAGACCCTTTAACATTTCTTGCATTGCTGGTTTGGTGGTAATATATTCCCTTAGTCCTTTTTTTGTCTGTGAAGCTTCTCATTTCACCTTCAATTTTGATTGAAAGCCTTGCAGGGTACAGTATTCTTGGATTCAGACCCTTCCTTTGTGTGACTTTGTATATTTCATTCCATTCCCTTCTGGCTTGATGAGTTTCTGTTAAAAAAATCAGTAGCTAGACTTATGGGGGTTCCTTTGTAGGTAACTTTCTATTTCTCTCTGGCTGCTTTTAAGATTTTTGCTTTGTCATTGCTGTTTGCCAATTTAATTATAATGTGCCTTGGTGTCGGTTTTGTGGGGTTTATTTTGCTTGGGATTCTGTGAGCTTCTTGGATTTGTGTGCGTTTTTTCTTTCGTATATTGGGAAAATTTTCTGTCATTATTTCTTCAAACAGGTTCTCTAATCCTTGTTCAGTTTCCACTCTTTCTGGAACCCCAATTATGCGGATGTTGTGGTTTTTTTTTTCCTGTTATCCCAAAGTTCCCTTGGGCTCTCATCTTGCATTTTAATTTTTTTTTCTAGAAGCTGCTGTACTTGGGTATTTTTTTCTACCATGTCTTCTAGCTCACTGATGGGGTCCTCTGCTTCTTCTAGTCTCCTTTTGATGCTTTCTATTGAGTTCTTTAAAGCAGTGATGTCATTTTTTTTGTGCATTTCTTCTTGCTTCTTCTTCATTTCCTCTTGGCTCTTACTCACATTGTCGATACGTCTTCCATTCTTTTCATCCACCTTATGAACATTTCTCTGAACTCTTTCTCTTGCATGCTTATTTTTGTGTCTATTTCGTTTAACTTCCTTTTCTGGTGATTCCTGCCTATCTGTTGTGTGCAGGCTGTTTCTTCTTCTGCCCATGGTTTTTCTTCTCTGGGTGTTTGTTTATGTAGTTCTCTCTCCTACGTTGATTCAAAGGCAGAAACCACAACACGACCCAGTACAGCACACAAGGCACTGAACAGAAATATATTTACAATGTTAATAATCACCAATAAGGTGACTGCCAATGAAAGACAAATTAGGGGTAAGTAGAGAAAGAAGAAGAGGAAAATGAGGGAAAAAGAAAGGAAAGAAGTGCCAAAATCAAATTGGGAGAGTGAGAAAAAAAAATAAGTAAATAAACAAAAAATAAAATAAAATAAAATAAAATAAAGGTGAAGAAGAAAAAGAAAAGAGAACGAGAAACTAAGTCAGAGAGAAAAGAAAGCTGATAAGAGAGAAAAGGGGAACAAAATATAGATGTCAGAAGAAAACCTCAATAGAACAGTCACTAATCCCAATAAAGGCCATAAGCCAGTACCTAGAGATTAATACAAACTGCAAATAACAACTGGTATCGAGGGAGGCGAGGGAAAAGTGGGGTAAAAAATAAAGCAAGCAAAAAGCAAAATAAAACAAGTAGAATAAGCTAAAACAATCTCACAAAAAAGTTCAAAAAATCGATATAATCACTCTGCAGGCAAATAACAACAAAAGGACATAGAGAAAAAACAACTATTTGGCTAGTGAAGACAAGAAAAGAGAGGTTTGTATGGACTTGTAGTTGGGGATTTGAAATTAGGTATATAAGTGGCGTGAAATGTTAACCAGGTAAAGAGAAAGATTAGGGAGAATCTAAAGTTGGAAAAGGGCTGAAACCGGATTGGCTCAGTGGATAGAACGTCGGCCTGGGTACTGAAAGGTCCCAGGTTCCATTCAGGTCAAGGGCATATATCCTGGTTGCGGGCACATCCCCAGTAGTGGGCGTGCAGGAGGCGGCTGATCGACGTCTTTCTCTCATTGATGTTTATAACTCTCTATCCCTCTCCCTTCTTCTGTAAAAAATCAATAAAATATATTTAAAAAAAGTTGGAAAAGGGAAATAGAAACAAGACAACAAAATGGGGAAAGTTAGGAGGAAAGTGTTGGCATAAAGGTAGAGTTGAGTTGGAGTAAAATTATGCTAAAGGAAAGATGAAAATAGAATGTAGAAGTCTAATCCCAAAATAAAATAAAGAGAAAACAAAATGACACTTTTTTTTCCAAAAAAGTAAAATACTAGTAGTAATAATACTAGTTGAAAACAAGAATGTAATACTTAAAAAGGTAAAATCAATTGAGGTGGAAAGAAAAAAAAATAGTCTTTTCATTAAAATATGTAAAAATGAAAAATGAAAATAATTTTAAAAAAGAAAAAAAGAAAAAGAAAAAAATAGAATGTTCATTCACTTCCACTATTATTCTGCTTGGCACTCCTGTTTCCCAGTAGGGAAGGTATTGCAGTTCCCTGTGTTCCACTGTTGGTGTTTTAATCTCTTTATTCTTTTGTGGTTATGTGAGAGTCAATTTGTGTATCATCCCCTGGGTGGTAGTGTTTCGGAATTGACCTCTGTGTCAAAGCACAAAACTTCTCTAGTCTGTGCTCAGATCCTGCTACTCTGTGGTTCTCAAAGCCTGTTTGTGGGGATTTTGCAGCCAGGACATTGTAATAACTCCCAGGCTGTCCCTCTGCCTCAGATAAAAAATGAGTCGTTTTCCGGAGCTCCCTTCTGTCAACAGCTCGGAGAGTTTGCCTCCACACTTATGGATCATGACCTGCCCCACCTCCACGGATCTCTACAGAGGCAGCTTTCCTGCAGCCCGGTTCCGACAGTGTGCGCGTCTCTGTTCTGCGGGGCAGGAGATCTCACCTTATCCCAGGTGAAATCTGACCTTTCTGTGTGCCATGTGGATCTCTGAATCCGCCGCCCGTGTGTCTGCCCCGTTTGGAGAGCGGTGTTCTGGGTCCCTGACTGTTCGGTGGGTGTTTCAGCCAGCCGCAGCTTTCAGACCGCCGCAGACATCCACCTCCCTCTGCAAGATGGCGTGGTCTCCGTGTTTGCACTGGTGGCTCTAGCCGACAAAAACCCGTGGCAGTGGGGCTGCCTGGCCAGGAGAGCCTCGTCCAGCAGTTCCCCACCTTCTCCTGGAGGATAACTGACTCTTAACTTCCCAACAAACACTCCCTGTGCAACTCTCAGCTGTTCTCTCTCCCTCTGTCCAGCGACAAAGCTCCAGAGGTGTCCATCTATTCTGCCGCCATTTCGCATCCCCCAAGTAACATTCTGAAACTCTTTTACATTGATTTTTATCAAAATTAAAATAGGAGTATATGTTATATTTAGGACTAGAAGTTTGATTTTATAAGCTAACTATGTAATGGGGTGACACGCGACAGACGACCACCAGACAGTCAATTAGAAAATTTAGGAAGCCTTTATTACGAACTCGAGGCCGGGTGCTCACAGTTCCACTGACACAGCAGGGAAGCACGAGAGCCCCGAACCTCTGCAGCAAGTGCCTTTTATCCTCAGCACAGGAGGACTTGGCAAATTTTAATTGGCTAAGCATTACTAAATTTCATATACTGACTCTTTGTCTAAGCTTTTTGGTTATGCAAGTAAGCAGTCTAGATAACGGTTGTCCTTGCAGGAGTTGTTAGTCAAACTTTATGGCTTCTCAAGGCTGGGGGTGCCTTCAGGCACCTGGTGTTCTATGTCACAGGATGTCAGCTGGGAAACACCCCCGTTCCTTCTGCCTCCAGGCCTGAGGTCACCCTGACCCTGATTCATTCTTTATGGGAAAACACAGTCTGGTCCTTGACCCTCCACAACTAGAGGCCTGGTACACAAAATTCGTGCATGGAAGTGTGTGTTCTTCAGCCCAGCCAACACCCTATTCAATCTGGGACCCCTTGAGGGGTGTCCAACTACCCGTTTAGGCCCCATCGGGGTGGACATTCCTTTCACAATCCAGGATTGCTGGCTCCCAACCATTCGCCTGTCTGCCTGCCTGATTGCCCCTAACTGCTTCTGTCTGCCAGCCTAATGACTCCCTAACCACTCCCTTGCCAGCCTGATTGATGCCTAACTGCTCCCCTGCTGGCCCAATTGCACTTAACTGCCCTCCCCTGCAAGCCTGGTCAACCCCAACTGCCCTCCCCTGTAGGCCTTGCCCCCCCCCAATTACTCTCCCCTGCAGGCCTGGTCTCACCCAGTTGCCCTCCCCTACAGGCCTTGTTTCCCCCAACTGCCTTCCCCTGCAGGCCTGGTCCCTCCCAACTCCCCTTCCCTGCAGGTCTTGTCCCCTCCCAACTGCCTTTCCCTGCTGACCTGATTGCTCACAACTGCCCTCCCATGCTGGCCATCTTGTGGCAGCTATCTTTGACCACATGGGGGTGGCCATCTTGTGTGTTGGAGTGATGGTCAATTTGCATATTACCTGTTTATTATATAGGAAAAAGAAATATGATTAGTGTTGGAAAAATTAGTGATCTTTAAAAAAGGGCATTCTATACTCTGATATAAATAGCCTATGGAAATTTCAGTTCTTATTGGGAGAAATTGAGAATTTTTTCCTCTGGAGTTACATGGTGAGAGAGAAAATTACTTACACACAAGCAAGCTAGAAGGACAAATATAAAGATCTCTGTGTTTGGGGGAGTATGTGAATTCATAGAGGAATTGACTATATGGAAGCTTTATTATTTTGTATTTTTATTTCCATTGGGAGACTGCTTCTTTTGGTTTTATTTTTCTGATTATTCTACTCCATGTTTCTTTTTAATGTGACTTCATGAATAATTTTTTTATTATGCTCTGCACCTCAGAAATGTTAAGTAAGAGTTTTAAATTTGAACAAATTACTATAAAAGTGTGAATTAACATTCTAAAATAAATGCATATTAGAGGAGAAACCTAACTAAATAGTATTAATTTTACTATTTTAAAACTCTCTTTTAGGTATGATTAGGAAACAAAATAATTATATTATCTCTACCTGTAACCTAGCTGAAGAAGTAGCACAGATACACATGAAAGATCCCTTAGGAACACATGTTAATGACTAATGAGTGGTACATGTATATTTCAGATTTAGTATACAAGGAGACTTATGTCATATGTTTTTATTCACTTTCTGTTGTAAACAATGAACATTGAAGCATAGAATGACTCTGAGGCTTGTAACATTCTCAAGGAACTATTTATTTCTGTTCATTACATGATGCTTATTAAGTTAGGTAGTAGAGTTGAATTGTTTGTGAAGTCTTTCAACAGGGCTGAAACTAAGAAAAGCTTTTAGATAATCAGAAAACCAAAGTTTCCTACTACTCACACTTTTGCATTAACTGTATTTTAGGTTATTGATATGCATCAGCTAGCCTTATTTTTGCTCATTGGATGTGGGAAATTTTCTAGAAAAAGAAAATGTCAGGTTGATAAAAGGATCTGTCACCTGAAAGCTCTTCAATCCACTTGTGAAACATAGTTAACAACAAAATAATAAAGCAGGAAAACCATGTATCTTCTGTGAAACCAAAATATTGGTCCATGTCTGAATTTTTTTATGCTAGTTCATAAACACTGACGTTTGTTAAATTTGAAAATAATAGAAGCTTTTTGTTCAGTAATATACTTTGTTGTCCTTTTTGTCCTAGATTAAGAAGAAACAGCAAGATGTGCTTGGTTTTTTAGAAGCTAACAAAATAGGATTTGAAGAAAAAGATATCGCTGCCAATGAAGAAAATCGGAAGTGGATGAGAGAAAATGTACCTGCTAATAGTCGACCAGCCACAGGGTACCCCCTACCACCTCAGATTTTCAATGAAAGCCAGTACCGTGGGGTAAGGAATCAATTTAAATACTTGGTGTGTGTTGTTTTTCAAATAGATTTGCTCAAATCCATCCTATTCATTTCACTCTTTCCTATATACGCATACAATAATTTCTCTTGTTCATTCTTTGCATCACAGCTGAGGTATTTTGCCTAAGACTAGGAGGTAAATCAGTCACCCATCAAAATTACCTGTAAATGTAGAAATATAGATTTTTTGACATATAATTTTACATTTCTTCATCTCAATTCCAACCAGAGCAATTATATTAGTGTTTCTGTTATGTTCATGAAGGAGTCTCTGTAAAGAGTTCAGAAGTTTGACTTCTTTAGATTAACATTAGTTTTTTAAAAAGAGGATTGTCTTATTTTCTGCTTGAAACTAGTAATACTTTTATTTTGGTATCATTTCTGAATTTTGTTAAAATTTTAATTCAGCTCATTGAACTTATGTGAGAAAATATTTTTCTTTTTTTTTTTCTTTGCTTTGTGACTAGTGCTTTCAAGTATGCTATTTTGTTTAGTATTCATTTAAACCATGGAGCATTTTCCTTAATACTTTATTTATTGTATATTCAAGTACCATTTATAGTTTATGGCTAGTCTAGGCAGCGCGATGGCAAATAGAAATCTAAATATGACACAGCCTCTTCTCTTAAGGAGCTGATTAGGAGTGGGGTGTGGGAAGAATCATATATACCTGAAACAATCAGAGAATAGTTATGAAGTCATGGTAGAGAAAACATAAGTAAAGGCTATAAGAATTTCCAATAGAGAACCATTTGCATTGCTATATCCTCAGAATTAACCTTACTGAAGAACAGATATTTTTAGAGCCAGCAATCCATATCTTCTAGCTCATAGGTTTATATAGGAGTGAGGCAGATACTTTTTGGTGGGAATCTTTTCATGGGCCAATTCAAAGCATATAAGGGATGGGTGCTACAAACTTGAGAAGTTCATTGGCACAGATGAGTTTTTGAATTTAATTAGTCACTTCTGAGGAGGGGTCCTAACAATTTCATCTGTTGCTGCAAACATAGCTAATGTGTAAAGACAAACTACAGACAAGGAAAAGGGAAAAATGCTACCCATTTAGATATTGGAATCTCACTTCCTCTATATTTGAAATTTCTGAAAATTGGTGAATTAGAATGGTTGGAAGAGGTCTCAGGGGTCACACAGTCCAATCTAAGCCAGCATATATTTTCTTAACCTCTTCTTTTTAAAACAGACATTTCAATTTGTTTGACTCTTGAAAACAAACACATTTTGGGTTACAAGGGTAACATTTGAGAAACCACATTTACCTGGTTTATTTCTCCTTGTGAAGCCATAATGCAAGGGAATGGAGTATGTTATGGAAATAAGGCAAGAATCACTGAGAAATGGGAAGACAGAAAGGAAGGGAAAAGAGGGTGAGACTCAACCAAATGCTTAAACATTTCTTATTGGAAAAGGAATACAACTTCTAGTGAGTAATTGCCACGTGCCAGGCACTGAGTTGGAAGTTTAAAAACAATAAGCATGAAGATTTGTCCCTATACAGATACTTAGAAGAGTATATAGCAACCTTTCATACAAAAAATGTTGCATCTCATCTATTGTGCTATGTGTTTTGTGCATATTATATCTGTCAGTTCTCATACTAATCCCTGACATAGGTAATTGTTCTTAGTCTATAGATGAAATTGAGGCCTACAGGAGTTTAACTGATTTCCTAAATCACACAGTAAGTGATGAAACTAGGATTTAAATCTATTTATGCCTTACTCTGAAGCTCTTACACTTTCTATTAAGTCACTGCATTATTCATTGCCTTGTGTATCCAAAGTTTCCATCTTCATTCTTGTCTTGTTCCATTATGTTGTGGGTCTGACCACAGCAAATTACATGTTTTAATCTACACTGCCAACTGGCTGCCTATTAGGTTTGGCTGATAATAGGATGTACTAGTTTGAAGAATGGAGGGTAGGAGGAGAGGAAAAACCAAAGTATATCCCTCCTTTCTATCTGGATGATCCATGACAGTGAATGAATCTTCTTTATGGTACCAGCTGTACCAGGTACCCCAGCTCCTAGGTCCTGTAATATCACCTTCTTTACTCTTTCATTTTGCCCTCGATTTGGTAGCAGCTTCCTGTTGTTTGCTACTCTCTGTGTTGTCTCACCATCACCTGTTTGCCCAAACAAATTCGGTCATATGAAGCGTGCTTGGCTCACCAGACAGAAACCTTTTAGTAGCTTGTTTGATCTTCTGGTTATATTTCATGAAAATCATATTCACTTCCTCCAAAGACAGCACAAATTTAATATTCTTATGGCCCTGGGCATATCTAGCAAATATGTGGTCTACCATAAGCTCTGAGGACACCCCTACCTAATAAATAATAGAACAAAAATAGTAGGAAACTGGAACGACAAATTCATACCAGAATAAATAACCTCTTATTGGGAAACTGCTTTGGGCTGTGGAGAAAACTGCTTGCTCAAAGACAGATTTCAATTCTGTGTGATTTGGAATAAGCCATTTTGCATTTTCTGCCCACCAGGACAGCATATCTTCTATCTACATTAATTGAGATCCAATAAGCCTTGCCTCTTTATTATCCTTTCTATTATTCTAGCATTATGAAGTTAGTTAGCCTGCTGCCACCATGGAAGTTGACTAGTCAAGCCATTTAAAGTGAATGTCCTATTTTTCTTCCTTTTTATTCTATTTTTTTTGGTTGCATATTGCTAATTCTTCTTACCTTTTTTCCCCACCAAGGACTATGATGCCTTCTTTGAAGCCAGAGAAAATAATGCAGTGTATGCCTTTTTAGGCTTGACAGCCCCACCAGGTTCAAAGGTATGATTTTCCTGCTTTATGGACCACTTTATTACTGTTGAGCTATTTTACTTGAAATATTTATACCTTTATTAAATACTCAGAGTAAGCCCGAGGCCAGACAACATAAGTGAAAGGAAATGTTCCTTTACATGCACTTAATCCCTAACAGGGCAGTCAAATACATAAGTATGTTAGAAGTAGGTAGAGCAACTTCTTCATCAATCTTCTCAAAACAGAAAATTTCTCATTAACCCATTTGCAAATAAGTGGTAAGCATTTTAAAGACTCCATTATTCCAGCTGCCATTTATGGTTCTACATTGACATAAAGCATCTTAGTTCATAGTAATCTTTTTGGCAGCATCTATTATATTTGTGTGAGACAACTGTTAGAGTCACCCATTCAAATTAAATGAGGACATTTGAGTTTCCAAACTGGTCACAGAATTGCTGGATAAATTTGGAGCTTTTCCTTTGCCAACAACCAAAAAATAATAATAATAATATTTCAAGTTTCAGTGTTCCCATGGAGACCACATAAAGAAAATAATCAAAAATTAAATTGCCTTATGATGAAATGTCTTAGAATTATGGACTTTAAATATACCTTTTTCAGGTCCAGGGGGAAGGAGAAGTCAATTCACAGTGAGGATTAAAAAGTAAAATAAAAATAAGTAAATAGGGCACACTTGGCCACTCTACCCTTTTGAAAATAGGAATGTCCTGCCTACCAGGAGGCCTTGAGGAGCAGCAAGTCCAGCTACGCCCACCCCCTTCATTAGCAGATGGCCTGCCCACCCTGCCCCCTAAAGGAGTTGACTGCCTGGCCCTTGACTAGAGATTAACTTGGCTGCCCAGCCCCCTTAATGATTAGAGTGCCCTACCCACCCCCACATCTTGAGGAGTGGTATGCATGGCCTACACCAGCTCCTGATATGCAGTGCATGTGGGTCTGCTTCACCAACTTGACATGCAGCCAACCTGGATGCACAGACGTGTTACCCCATTCTGGCATGCCAGACCTGGAACCCCTGGACAACAGGCCCCAGTGACTTGAAGTGGTGCTCCTGGACCTTCCACCATGACAAAACATCCTCAGATACATGAACCTACCATCAAGAATCATTCTGCCTGGTAAGGAAATCCTGGACAACTAGCCTGGCCACCTTGGCATTGGCCCCATAGAGCTGAGACCTGAAACTCTTAGACACACGGACCTGCCTCCTTGACCTGGCCAGCCTCACCCAGCACCCTGGATCACTAGACTGCTAAAATGAGGAGATAAAGAAACAATCTGCAAATGAAATAAAAGGAGAATCTATAGAAAGGAACTAAATTAAATGGAGGAAAGTAATTTTTCAGATAAAGAATTCAAAGTAAAGGCTATAAGGGTGTTCAAACAACTTAATGAGAACTACAAGGAACTTAATGGTAACTATTATATACTTAATTAGAACTATACCAGCATGAAAAGAAGGATGAAACCATGTATAAGAATCAAACAGAAATTAAAAATGGCATAACTATAATAAAGAATGCCCTGGAAGAAATCAACAGTAGATTAGAAGTTGAGGACTGGATTAACAAATTATAAAACAAGGTAGAAAACCACCCATTTAGAGTAGCAATTGGGAAACAAAGGAAAGTTTAAGGGAGCTTTGGGACAACATGAAATGTAACAATATTAGGTTCATGGGGTTACCAGAAAGGAAAGAATCTGAATGAGAAATAGAGAACATATTTGAAGAAAAAAATTACATAAAACTTACTTCCCTAATCTGGAGAAGGAAAAAGTTACACAAGTCCAGGAAACAAAGAGAGTCCCAATCAAGATGAACGCCCAAAACCCACACCAAGAAACAAAATAATTAAAATGTAAAACATTAAAAACAAAGAAAGAATCTTAAAGGATGCAAGCGAGAAACTGAAAGTTACCTACAAGGGAGCTCCCATTAGACTTACAGGACTTAAACATTAGAAGGGAAACCATAAAAATACTAGAGGAATCCACAGGCAGCACAATCTCAGATATATGCCAAAAGAACTTCTTCACTGATACTGCTCCAAAGGCAATGGAAGCTAAAGAAAAAATAAACAAATGGGACTACATCAAAATAAAAAGCTTTTGCACAGCAAAAGAAACCATCAACAAAACAACAAGAAAGATCAATGCATGGGAGAACATATTTGCAAATGCTATCACTGATAAAGGTTTAATCTCCAAAATCAACAACCAACTTATACAACTTAATAAAAGGAAGATGAAGGATCCAATAAAAAAATGGGCAACGGACCTAAATAGAACCTTTTCAAAAGATGACAGAAGGAAGGCCAAGAGACACATGAAAACATGTTCAAAGTCATTAATCATCCGAGAGATGCAAATCAAAACGACAATGCGATACCATCTTACACCTATCAGAATGGCAATCATCAACAAATCAACAAACGGCAAGTGTTGGTGAGGATGCGGAGAAATAGGAACCCTTGTGCACTGTTGGTGGGAATGCAGACTGGTGCAGCCACTGTGGAGAACAGTATGGAGTTTCCTCAAAAAACTAAAAATGGATCTCCCATTTGACCCTGTAATACCACTCTTAGGAATTTATCACAGTCTTGTTGTAGTTAAGCATTGATTGCTATTGATATACTGGGAAGAATTGACCTCCAGGCCAATTGACTGTGAGGATTAGCTGTGTCTACTAATGGAATAATTGCTATGCTGGAGACAAGACTTGCTTCAGTGGGGCTTTGGTGCTCACTGAGTCTGCCTCTTGAGTGTGTCACTTATGAATGTGATGAGTTGAGATCTGGTGTCTCACACTGACTTTTAGGTACACTAGATCCTGGATCTCCAAGGAGGTGCAAGTCAGCTAATGTCTGAGGCCACCGAGCAGGAGCTACAGAGAGCTCTGCAGATTTATCCTCTTTGCTTGGAGTTTGGAAGATTTGGAGTTGATTTCTCCTATTTGCTTGGAGTTTGGAAGTTTTGGAATTGTCTGTCCCAGTTGCAATTTGTTAGGTTAATTTTCTAGAGGGAAGGACATTCATATGCAAAAGTCGCCCTACAGCTGGGTGGGTTTGTAAATTGGGTGAGACGGGGTCTCAGGGAATCACTAGGCTAGGGCGTGGCAAAGAGCAATGGCTGCCAGTCAGCCCTCTCTGCCTCGTTCTGTTCAGTGTCCTGTGTCCCCTGCCCCAGCTCAGTAAACAATGATTCCAGTGTGCAACTCTGCAAGAGAGCCACCCTTCCTTTCTGACCTGATGGCAGACAGTCCAGTTTCTCCCTGTATGAGTCTGGGTCCCCAGAATCTTGCCAGAAACTGGAGTTCAGAGAGTTGGGAACTTGTAACTCCCTCCCAATTGAAAAAAAAAAACAGCACATGCCAGCCCGATTCACACGTGTCTCCATACCTCTGCCTTCCTGAGCCTCTGCACGTTCTACCAAGTCTGGATGCACTTTTTTCTTTCCTTCTGGTTTGCAGAACTTCCACTCTGCCAGCTTTCTGGTGGTTCTGAATAATAGCTGTTTTGTCTTTTAGTTGTAGTTTTGGTGTGGTTGCGAGAGACAACATGTACAGATGTATATCTTATGAGGCCTTCTTGGTTCCCTCCTACATTTTTATTTTCAATCAGTATTATTACTGCTATTATTTTACCTTTTTGAAAAAAGTATCATTTATTTTTATTTATTTTACCTTTAGATTCAAGTTCTACATTCTAATTTCATCTTTCCTTTAGCATCGTTTTACTCTATCTCAACTCTACCTTTATGCCAACACTCTCTTCCTAACTTTTCCCCATTTGATTTGCTGTTTGTCTTACCATTTTCCTACTTTAGATGTTTCCTATTCTTTCTTTTTACCCCCTGTTAAAATTTAACCCCACTTATATATCTAATTTCCAATCCCCTACTCTAAGGCCATATACATATTTCTCTTCTCTGTCTTCACTGTCCAAAAAATTGTTTTTGTCTCTGTTCTTGTGTTGTTGTTTTCTTGAATGTTGATTATATCTATTTTTTATTTTTGTGAGATTGTTTTGCTTATTATTCTTATTTTGTTTTGGTTTTTGTTTGCTTTGCTTTTGTTTGTGTTTTACTTCTGTTTTCCATCACCTGCTTTGATATTAGTTGCTATTTGTAATTTTCATTAATCTCGAGCTACTTGTTGCTGGCATTTGGTGAGATTAGTGCTGTTCTATTGTAGTTTTCTCCCCATATGTATAGTTTTTCCCTTCTCTTTCTTACTCTCTTTGTTTTCTCTTTCTCTTTTTTTCTTTTTCTTTTTTATCCCTTATCCCAATGTCATTTTGGTTCTCTTTTCTTTTCTTTCCCTTTATTTTCTTCTTTTTCTTTTCATTCATTCCCTTTTCTTTTCTTTTGTTTTCTTTTCTCTTCTTTTACTTCTGTTTTTCTCTCTTCTTCTTTCTCTCCTATCCACTAATTTGTCTTTTTTTACTGGTCACTTTTCTTTGTGACTATAAATATTGTGAATACATTTCTGTTCAGGGCCTGTGGCTTGTACCTGATTGTGTTCTTTTTGAGCCTTTAAATCAATGCAAGAGAGATAGAACTACATAACCAGATATGCAGAGCAGAGAGAACATGGCCAGACAAAGGAACAGCTGCATATGAAAGAAAAACAGGCATTACCAGAAAAGGAAATAAATGAAACGGAGAAAAGCAAGTTGCTAGAAAAATAATTCAGATAAATGGTCATAAGGTATCTGAAAAGAATGGAAGACAAATATGATAATATGACTAAGAACCAAGAGGAAAGGAAAAAGAAGCAAAAGGAAATGAAGAAGAACCAAGAAGAAATGAAAAATGACATTGCTGCTGTAAGGAATTCAATAAAAGTATCAATAGTAGACTAGAAGAAGCAGAGGACCACATCAGTGAGCTAGAAGACAAGATAGGAAAAAATACCCAAGTACAGCAGCTTCTAGAAAAAAATTAAAAAGCAAGAGGAGAGCCTAAGGGAACTTTGGGATAATACGAAACAAAACAACATCCCCATAATAGGGGTTCCAGAAAGAGTGGAAAATAAGCGAGGAATAAAAAGTTTGTTTGAAGAAATAATGACAGAAAACTTCCTGATATAGGGAAGAAAAACCCCACACAAATCCCAAAAGCTCACAGAGTCCCAAGCAAAATGAACCCCAAAAGACTGTCACCAAGGCACATTATAATTAAATTGGCAAACACCAATGACAAAGTAATAATATTAAAAGCAGCCAGAGAGAGACAGAAAGTTAACTACAAAGGAACCCCCATCAGACTAGCACCTGATTTCTCAATAGATACTCATCAGGCCAGAAGGGAATGGAATGAAATATACAAAGTCATGAAAAGGAAGGGTCTGAATCTAAGAATACCATGCCCAGCAAGACTTTCAATCAAAATTGAAGGTGAAATCAGGAGGTTCACAGAGAAAAAAGTTACTAAGGGAGTTTATTACCACCAAACCAGCAATGCAAGAAATGCTAAAGGGACTGCTATAAAAAAAAAAGAAATAGCAAGTTAAGAAGGAAAACAGGGTAAAGAATAAAAATGGCAACAAAAAGTACCTATCAATATTAATTTTAAATGTAAATGGATTAAATGCCCCAATCAAAAGACATAGGGGAACTGATTGGATAAGAAAACATGAGCCGTATCTCTACTGTCTACAAAAAACCCACCTCAGAAAAAAAGATGCACACAGACTGAAGGTTTTTTAGGTTAATGGAAATGAAAAAAAAGCTCAGGTAGCAATACTTATATCAGACAAATTAGATCTCAAAGTGAAAGATTTAACAAGAGATAAGGAAGGCCACCTCATAATACTAAAGGGAGCAGTCAAACAAGAAGAAATAACTCTCGTAAACATATACACACCCAATACAGGAGCACCCAAATACATTAAAAAAAATTCCTGGAGGATATCAAGGAAGAGACTGATAGCAATGCAATCATAGTAAGAGACTTTAATACCCCACTATAAACATTGGAAAAATACTCTAAACAAAAAATCAGCAAAGAAACATCAATCCTAAATGACTCAATAGCCCAGATGGAATTAATTGACATCTTCAGAACATTTCATCTCAAAACCGCACAATACACATTCTTCTCAAGTGCACATGGGTCATTTTCAAAGATAGACCATATTTTGGGTCATAGGCAAAGTCTCTTCAAATTCACAAAGATAGAAATTATATCAAGCATTTTCTCAGATCAAAGTGGCATAAAATTGGAAATCAACTAAAATAAAATCAATCCAAATAAATCAGACACGCTGTAGACTGAACAGCAAGCTATTAAACAATGACTGGGTAACCAGAGAGATCAAGGAAGAAATAAGAAACATTATGGCAACAAATGACAATGAAAAAACAACAATCCAAAATCTATGGGACACAGTACAAGCAGTCTTGATAGGGAAGTTCATAGCTCTACAAGCCTACTGCAAAAAACAAGAGACAGTGGTAATAAATTGCCTAACCCTACAACTCAAAGAGTTAGAAAGAGAGCAACAAGAAAAGCCCAGTGTAAGCAGAAGGAAGGAAATTAAATAAAGATCAGAGAGGAGCTAAATGACATAGAGAGGAAAAAACAATACAAAAGATCAACAAAATCAAGAGCAAGGACTTTGAAAGGATAAACAAGATTGATGAACTTTAAGTCAGGCTCATCAAGAAGTAAAGAGAGCAGATCCAAATAAACAAAATCAGAAATGAAAGAGGTGAAATAACAACAGACCCACCAACATACAAAGAATTGTTAAAAAAAATACTATGATCAACTCTATTTCAACAAACTGGACAACTTGGAGGAAATGGACATATTCTTAGAAAAATATAACCTTCCAAACTTAATCAGGAAGAATATAAACAGCTCAATAGGCTAATAAATATGGAAGAAATTGAAGCAGTAATCAAAAAGCTTCAAGCAAACAAAAGCTGGGGGCCAGAGGGCTTCATAGAGGAGTTTTACCAAACATGCAAGGAAGAAATAAAACCTATTCTTCTCAGACTATTACAAAAAATTCAAGAGGAAGGAACACTCCCAAGCTCATTCTATGAAGCCAGGATCACCCTGGTACCAAAACCAGATAAAGACAACACAATAAAAGAGAATTACAGACCACTATCTCTCAAGAACATAGATGCCAAAATCCTCAACAAAATTCTAGCAAATCATATCCAGCAGTACATCAAAAATGTCATACACCATGACCAAGTAGGATTTATCCCAGGAATGCAAAGATTGTACAATATCCACAAATCAATAAATATGATACATTACATAAACAAATTGAGAGCAAGAAATCACTTAGTCATATCAATTGATGCAGAAAAAGCATTTGACAAAGTCCAACACACTTTCTTGATAAAATGTCTTAACAAGGTGGGAATAGAATGATCATACTTCAACATAATAAAAGCTACATATGATAAACCCACAGGTAACATACTCAATGGGCAAAAAGTAAAACCATTTCCCCTAAAACTGGAAAAATACAGGGATGCCCACTCTCACTACTCCTGTTCTACATAATACTGGATTTATTAGCCATTGCATTTAGACAAGAAGAAGAAATAAAAGGCATCCAAATTGGAAAAGAAGAAGTCAAGCTGTCCTTATTTGAAAATGACATGGTATTGTACACACACAAAAACAAACAAACAAACAAACAAACAAACAAACAATAGAAGATTGCATCAAAAAACTAATGGACCTAATAAATAGATTTGTCAATGTAGCAGCATACATAATTAATGCTAAGAAACCAATAGTGAACTTGCAGAAAGAGACTGCAAAAGGAATCCCATTTACCATTGCACCAAAAAAATTAAGATACCTAGGAATAAACTTAACTAAGGAGATAAAAACCTATATGTGGAAAATACAGGACACTGAAAAAAGAGATAGAGGAAGACTAAACAGATAGAAGAACTTACCATGCTCCTGGATGAGGAGGATCAACTTCATTAAAATGTGCATACTACTGAAAGCAATCTATGGATTCAATGCACTACCCATTAAAATACCAATGGCATATTTCACAGACCTAGAAAATCTCTCTAAACACTCATCTGGAATTAAAAAAAGCCCTGAATAGTCACAGCAATCCTGAGAAAGAATAAAGTGGGGGTTATCTCAATCAATACTAGATTTCAAACTGTATTACAAAGCCATTGTTCTCAAAACAGCTTGGTACTGTCAGAAGAACATACATATAGACCAATGGAATAGAATGGAGAACCCAAATGTCAACCACTATGCTCAATTAATATTTGACAAAGGGGGCATGGACATATAATGGAGTCAATATGGTCCCTTTTATAAATGGTGTTAGGAAAATTGGACAGATACATGCAAAAAAAGAAAAATAAATTAAACCAGGCCGCAAACTTACATCATACATAAAAATAAACTCAAATGGATATAGGACTTAAACATAAGATAGGAAATCATAAAAATACTAGAGGAATCCATAGACAGTAAAATCTCAGACATATGCCTAAGGAACTTTTTCACTGATATTGCTCCTAGGGCAATGGAAGCTAAAGAGAAAATAAACAAATGGGACATCAAAATAAAAAGCTTTTTCACAGCAAAAACCGTCAACAAAAAACAACAAGAAAACATATTTGCAAATGTTATCATTGACGATGGTTTAATCTCCAACATCTATAGGCAACTTATTCAACTTAATAAAAGGAAAATAAATGATCCAATAAAAAAATGGGCAACAGACATAAATATAATCTATTCGAGAGAAGACAGAAGGCCAAGAGACACATGAACCCCTATTGTGTGGTCCGACAGCTTGGATCGGGCCTAAACGGGAAGTCGGACATCTCTCTCACAATCCAGGACTGCTGGCTCCCAACTGCTCACTTGTTTGCCTTCCTGAGTGCCCTAACTGTTTCTTCCTGCCAGCCTGATCACCCTGTAACCACTCCCCTGCCAGCCTGATTGATGCCTCTCTGCTCCCCTATTAGCCTTTTTGCCCCTCACTGCCCTACCCTGTGGGCCTGGTCACACTTAACTGCCTTCCCCTGCAGGCCCTGTCACCCCCAACTGCCCTCCCTTACAGACCTGGTCCCTCCTAACTGCCCTCCCCTTTTGGTAGCATCTTGTGTCCACATGGGGGCAGGACCTTGTGACTACATGGGGGCAGTCACCTTTTGTGTAGGAGTTATGGTCAATCTGCATATTACTCTTTTATTAGACAGGATAGAGTCCTAGTGCATGGGACGGGGCCAGCTGGTTTGCCCTGAAGGGTGTCCTGGATCAGGGTAGTTGTTCCTTTGGGACGTGGGGTGGCCTGTGCAAGGGACCTGTGGTGGTTTGGGTGGTTTGCAGTCTGGCCACATCCCCCAGCAACCCAAGTGGAGGCCCTGGTATCTGGGATTTATTTATCTTATACAATTGAAAATTTGTTGCCTGGAGTGGAGCCAAACCTTCTGCTCACACAGCCATTGAAACTATGTTGCCTTAAGTGCTGGCCAGGGTGTGTGGAAAGCTTGGCTTCCTCCATCGCCAGGGATAGCCAAAGCTGCGCTCAGTGCCAACAGCCATTGAATCTTTGTTGCCTTAATCTCTGCTGGCCAGGCTTTGCAGAAAGCTTGGCTTCCTCCATCGCCAGGGGAAACCCAGGCCTCTCTCCTGCTCTCTCAGTCGACATAGCCATCTTGGTTGGGTTAGTTTGCATATTTGTTCTGATTGGCTGGTGGGTATGGCTTGTGAGTGTATGAAGGTACAGTCAGTTTGCATATTTCTCTTTTATTAGATAGGATGAACAAAAAGATAAATACAGAGGCAGTAAGACATCTAACAGAATGTCAAATTTCAGCGGGAAGTTTAGGGAGAGGTGGGGAAGATAAGATATCAACCAAAGGACTTGTATCCATGCATGTAAGCATAACCAATGGACACAAGACACTGGGGGGTGACGGCATGTATGGGAGGGTTGGGGGCAATGTGAAGATGTGTACACATGTAATACATTAATAAAAAAAATGGGGAAAAAAAGAACTCTTACAGAACCCCAATATACTGCTGATATGAATGCAGACTGGTGCAGCCACTGGAAAATTATTTGTAGTTTTCTCAAAAAATTAAGAATGAAACTTACAAATTGAAGTAATCCCACTTGTAGAAATATATTCTAAAAAGCCTGAAACACCAATCAAAAATATCATATGCACCCCTATGTTCATAGCAGCACTATTTACAATAGCTAAGGTCTGAAAACAGCCCAAGTTCCCATCAGTAGATGAATGGATAATAAAGCTGTGGTACATTTTTACCATGAAATACTATGCAGCATAAAATAGAATGATCTCATACCCATTGAGATAATATGGAGGGACATGGAGAGTATTATAAGCTAAAGCAGTCAGAGAAAGTCGAGTATCACAAGATCTTACTCATATATGGAATCTAATGAACAAAATAAGCTGAGGACCAAAGTATATCCAGAGATATAGAAGTATGCAAGAGATTGAGAGATCTCAGAGGATAGTGGTGGGGTGGGAATAGATTAACCAAAGAACTTATATATGCATACTAGAGGCACAGTGCATGAAATTCATGCACAGGGGCAGGGTGTCCCTCAGCCCAGCCTGCATCCTCTTCAATCTGTGACCCCTCAAGAAATGTCTGACTGCCCGTTTAGGCCCGAACCCAGTAGGATTGGGCCTAAATGGGCAGTCGGACATCTCTCTCTCACTCCAGGACTGTTGGCACCCAACTTCTCACCTGCCTGCCTTCCTGATTGCCCCTAACCGCTTCTGCCTGACAGCCTGATCACTCCCTAACAATTCCCCTGCCAGCCTGATTGATGCCTAACTGCCTCCCTGCCAGCCTTATTGCCCCTTACTGCCATCCCCTGCAGGCCTGGTAACCCCTAACTACCCTCCCTTATAAGCCTGGTCCCACGTAACTGCCCTCTCCTAAAGGCCTGGTCTTCCCCCAACTGCCCTCCCCTGCAGGCTTGGTCATTCCCAACTGCCCACCCTTGTAGGCCTTGGTTCCCCCCAACTTCCCTTCTCTGCCAACCTGGTCACCCCTAACTTGCCCACTTCTTCAGGATTGATCACCCCCAACTACCCTTCCTTGCAGGCCTGGTTATCCCCAACTGCCCTCCCCTAGCTGGCCTGATCACCCACAACTGCCCTGCCTTGCAGGCCTGGTCCTTCCCAACTCCCTCCCCTGCTGGCCATCCTGTGGTGGCCATCTAGGGTCCACTTGGGGCAGCAATCTTTGAGCAAATGGGGGCAGCCATCTTGTGTGTTAGAGGACAGTCAATTTGCATATTACTTTTATTATATAAGATATACATAATCTATGATGTGGTTACCACCTGGAGAATGGGTGGAATGGGGAGGTGGGTGACAATTGGGGCAGAAAGGGACATCTGTAAATACTTTCAACAATAAAGGTATAAGTAAGTAAGTAAGTAAGTAAGTAAGTAAGTAAGTAAGTAAGTAAATAAATAAAAATGGGAGATAACAGTAAATAAATAAATATATCTTTGTCTTTTACTGTAGGTCTTCTCCACACTAGCTAGGTTGATCATACTGTATGTCTCCTATTTCATCAGTTTGAATTTTGTTATTAGGAACTGGAACTGATTTTGTATTGAACAGATTCTTTTAAATCCATCTCCTCCAATTTTGAGAGTCTGTGTTATTGTTTGTGTTTTCACTAGAAAGCATTTACTTCCATTGTTATCTGAGTTACTGTCAAATTCTGTTTCTTTGTCAAACTTTCTTAAAATTGCTTCTTTTAGGCTTTGTAAAATTTAAGTCATAAGAGATGTTAGGTAAGGCATTTTTGTTTAAAATTAGTAAAATGCAATTTAAGTAACTGATTTCAGTACATATTTTAGGAAGTATGAAAGTGAGGATAGTCTGTTTTATGTGACAATAACTCTCCTTCAATTAAACATAGCAATAATTAATTCATTTGTTCATTCAACAAGTAAGTATTAAATGTCAAGCATTGACTTAGCCTTGATGATGGAGCAAATACAGGGAATCCTATCTAACAAAAGAGTAATATGCAAATTAACCATCACTCCAGTACACTCACAAGCCATGCCAACAGCCAATCAGGAACACGTAGGCAAATTAACCCAACTAGTATGGCTGCAGCCATAGAGCAAACAGGAGTCTTGGGTTTTCCCTGGTGATGGAGGAAGCCAAGCTTTCCACACACCCTGGCCAACCCAGGCCTCCACTCAAGACTGCAAAATTTCAATTATAGAAGATAAATGAATCCCAACATAAATGGCTGCCGCCACAGAGGGAGCAGAAGTTTTGGCTCCACTCCAGGCTACAAAGTTTCAATTATAGAAGATAAATAAATTCCAGACACCAGGGCCTCTGCTTGGGTCACCAATGGGCATGGCCAGCCTGAAAATCACCACAGGCCCCTTGCCCAGGCCACCTCACACCCCAAGGGAACCTGCACCCTGATCCAGGACACCCTTCATGGCAAACCAGCTGGCCCCCACACATGCACTGGGCCTCTAGCCTAGCTGATAAAATAGTAATATGCAAATTGACCATCACTCCAACACACAAGATGGCTGCCCCAATATGGTCAAAGATGGCTGCCCCATGTGGACACAGATGGCCACTATAAGATAGCCAGCAGGGGAGGGCAGTTGTGAGGGACCAGGCCTGCAAGGTAGGACAGTTGTGGGTGATCAAGCAATCAGGGGAGGGCAGCTGGGAGGGACCAGGTCTACAAGGGGGGGAGTTGGAGGCAATCAAGCTTGCAGGGGAGGGAAGTTAGGGTTGACCAGGCTGGCAGAGGAGGGAAGTTGTGAGTGGAGCCTGCAGGGAAGGGCAGATAGGGGGGGACCCAGGCCTGTAGGGGAGAGCAGTTTGGGATGACCAGGCCTGCAGGGGAGGGCAGTTAGGGGTTATCAGGCCTGCAGCAGAGGACAGTTAGGGGCAAACAGGCTGGCAGGGGAGAGGTTAAGCCTCAATAAGGCTGGCAGGGGAGTGCTTAAAGGGTGACCAGGCTAGTAGGCAGAAGCAGTTAGGGGCAATTAGTAAGGCAGGCAGGTGAGCAGTTGGGAGCCAGCAGTCCTGGATTGTGAGAGGGGTGTCCAACTGCCCATTTAGGCCTGATGCTACTGGTATTGGGCCTAAATGGGCAGTGGGACTTCCCTCAAGGTGTCCCAGATTGGAGATAGTACAGGCTGGGCTAAGGAACACACACCCCCATGCATGAATTTCATACACCGGGCCTCTAGTACTACACAATAGTCCCTACTTTTAAAGTTTTTAGTGAAGGTCATGTATACAAATAAGTAAACAATATATATATCTACAAGTAATTATAATTTAGGACATATTATGAAATAATTTTAAAAGACATACTACGGAAAATTCTATATGATTATTTTAAATAAAGCTATAGCTGTCCAGAAGAAATAATCATACATACTAGTAAGGAGTTTAGAGACAGGGTCATAGAAAATGTGACATTAGTGCTGTTAGGAATTACATAATACTGAGGTGACATTAAGACATTTTTATAGAGGCATCAATAGGAACCATTGCATTGAGATGTACCTATACATGATGCTGGAGTATCCCCCCTTATTTTCAGGGAATACAAACACCCCTAATGGACACGTGAAACCATGGATTGTAGGGTAGCATGGGATTTGGTTGGAAAGTCTGTAAGGAGGATTCTCTGAAGGTCAGAGGCCTCTCATGGATTCTTGCCGAAGGTGACTTTTCCAAACAAGTATGAGCCCCTGGGTATTTTACTGGAATCTTTATGTTTAGACTTCAAAATGTCTCTGTTTTAAAGACACTACAGATACAGGTGTTTTATCAAGGATACTTACCCTGGTGATAGTATCTAGAGAATAATTTTAGTTCAAGCTGTTTATATAATAAAAGCCTGAGAAGGCAGGCAAATGGAATTGTCTGGTTCTTTAGCAAGGCAGTCTCTTAGCACTCTCTTTCACAGAAACATGTGTCAGAGTAATCATTCATCCATCACTCAGGGTCTGCTGGTCAGTCCTGGCAATGAATGATGGATATATTGAAATTTTATATATATATATATAAAATATGATTTTCCTATACATATCTATGATAAATTTTATTTTATAAATTAGGCACAGTAAGAAAGTCACAACAAAAATTATAAAATAGAACAACTTAAGCAATATGTTGTAGTAAAGTTATATGTGCTCTAAAATTCTCTTATTGTATTATACTTACCTTTTCACTTAAAGAAAGCACTTTATGGCTTCTCTTTAGCATAGTTGAACTGCCAGCAATAGTACTCTTGCACTTTGGAGCCATTATTAAGTTCAATAAAGGTTATTTGAATACACTATGAAAATTGTTTGGACAGCTATTTAAGTGACTACTGAGTGAGTATAATATATAGTGTAGATACATTGCACCAAGGGTGATTCATGTCCTGGGTAGAAGAGTCTTTTCTATGGGCCACTTTTTGCTTTTGATTATTTTTAATAATTTAAACTAATGTAGTCCAACCAAAATACACATGGATAGGGATGTCTGCTTTGTGATATTTAAATATAACTGGTTTTGTTTTGTTTTTCATTTCAGGAAGCAGAAGCACAGGCGAAGCAGCAAGCATGAACCTTAAACATTCTGCCTTATGCATCCTGGAAAAGGAATCTCCATTATTTTTATAAAATAGCAGAACTGCCTTGGCTTCAAAAGAAATAGGCTGTCTTGAAATAATAGCTTCATTGGTGTTCTTGCATGCAAACAATCAAACTGAATACATAATTAAATGTGAATGTTATGATAAGGAGAATGTGAATGAACATAAAATATTAAGTAGATGTTATGGAATGGTTTTGTTATCTGCCAAGACATTTTATGTACTTCAATGATTTTATAAAGCAAACATTTCTGTGTTTTGTTGGTATTATTATTACAGCTTAAGTATATCTGTAGCTCTACATTGAAGAATTTAAAAAGGAGAGAAAGAATCTGTCTTTTGTTCTCAAATTGCCTCATTAATTATTTTGCGAATAAAAACATGTATCTTTTTGATATGCTATTATTGTGACTAAAAAGTAGTTGCAGGTAGTTTTTACAATATGGAAGACATTGTAATTTCCAATGGTAATTATAACATTCCCATTCTTTTGTAGTTGAAATCTATATGTACTGGAGTACATGTTTTCCAGGCTTTTAAATTTAGCCTTTCATTGCATATTTCAGTGATTAGAAGAGATGACCTCTCACAAAATAATGCCTTTGTTTGACAGATTTTTTTTTGCTTAACTACACAGCATAATGATGTAATCATGTTTCATAGTTGTTTGCTACAGTGAACTATGCATACATATGTTATGAAAGTGGGATGATAAATACATTTAAAGTGACATTCTTTTGTAAAGAGCTCAGACTTTCAATTAATTGTTATAAAATAGGTCAGCATTAATTGCTTAAATCTGTTTGGGGTCTTTGCTAGCAGTATCTTAGTGGTTTCCTTCTTTTAAAATAAATTGTGATCACAAATGCCACTATCTCTCAGATATTTGATCTTTGTATTTCATCATAGCCCCATATTGTATGAATACATTAATCTAAGTACAGGGAATATTTTATATGCCTCTATTCCAGTTAATAGTATAAGTATCAGATAAAAAAGGTCAATTTTTAAATATTAATTCAAAAGACTTCTAAGATGACAAGAAAGATCATGGTCTGAGTCACCTAACCACAAGAAATACACATTGTATTTTAGTTCCACACTACTTTATTAATAAAACACTTTTCAAAATTACTTTTTCATTGTCATTTGAAGTATTTAAGTCTGTGCTCTTTGCTAAAATCAACATATAATGAAAACATGGCTTTTTTTACTGAGATTCAAAATTGATGAGATGCCTTAAATTAACCTCAGTACTGTTAGAAATACAATTGATGAGTTCCTGGAGTTTCTAAATAGTTTAATAATGAATTTAGGTGAGCAGTGCAAATTTTTGGAGATATGATAACAAAGAAAACATTTTGGATGCAATTTCTAAATTTCATTTTTAGGTTTCTAAATTTTGCAATACACACTAGGGTCAAACAAATAAATAGTCCATTGTTTTGTGTATAAAAATATGCTCTGGAGAACACTAGAAAACAGGGTGTTTTTTAATAGATTGTCTAAAATGTTTTTAAAAATTGGTCAATAATTTTTTTCCCTGAACATTATTAAATGCTAATGATGCTACTTACAATAATCTGTGTGGACATTTTCCTTTGTTTTAGTAAGAAATAAGTTAACACTATCAAAAACAGTCTTCAAAAATAGATGACCTTTTGAGATGTTTGTATCTACTAGACTGTATCTTACAAAGAACAGATAAGTATATTTAAAGTAAAAAGTTGGATTGAGTCTTCCTAAAATGAAATCTTTCATTTTGTCAGTTGAGCACTATATGTCTGGTAGATATAAGAACAGGAAAGTAAATTCTGATTATTAAGGTGAGTTTTATAAATAATTTTCACAAAATTTGCCTGTACAATTATGTTGATACAACCAACTTTATCCATTAATCAGTTGAGAGACATCAAGTTGTTTCCACTTTTGGCTATTATAATTTTGCTATGAATATTCCTAAATGATTTCCTTTCAAAATTTGCTTTTAGTTTTTTGGAATATATATATATATATATATATATATATATATATATTCATATCATATGGTAGTTCTATGTTTAAAATTTTGAGGATCTGCCAAAATTTTCCAAAGTTGCTGCACTATTTTACATTGTTACCAGCAGTGAATGAGTATCCTAATTTCTTCATTTTCTGCCTGACAGTTATTATTTGTCTTTTTTAATATAGTCATTTTAATGGCTTTAAATTTATATCCTATCTAGTAAAAGAGTAATATGCAAATTGACTGTCACTCCAACACACAAGATGGCTGCCCTCATGTGGTCAAAGATGGCTGCCCCCATGTGGACACAAGATGCCGCCACAAGATGGCTAGTAAAGGAGGGCAGTTGGGAGGGACTAGGTAGGCTTCAAGGGAGGGCAGTTGAGGGCAATCAGGCAGTTAGGAGGTACCAGGCCTACAGGGAAGGGCAGTTAGAGGTGACCAAGCCTGAAGGGGAGGCCAGTTAGGGGCAATCAGGCTGGCAGGGGAGCAGTTAGGCATCAATCAGGCTGGCAGGGGAGTGGTTAGGGGATGATAAGGCTGGCAGGCAGAAGTGGTTAGGGGCAATAAGGAAAGCAGGTAGGTGAGCAGTTGGGAGCCAGCAGTCCTGAATTGTGAGAGGGATCCCAGATTGGAGAGGGTGCAGGCTGGGCTGAGGGACACACCTCCCATGCACGAATTTCATGCACCCGGCCTCTAGTCTCATTATAATTGTGATTTACATTTCTCTGTTGATTAAATATATTGATCATCTTTTCATGTGATTATGATTATTTATATAACTAATTTATAAAAATAATCTTTCAGTCCTAACGAGTTTGGCTCAGTGGATAGAGCATCGGCCTGCAGACTCAAGGGTCCCAGTTTCAATTCTGGTCAAGGGCATGTACTTTGGTTGTGAGCATATACCCAATAGGGAGTGTGCAGGAGGCAGCTGGTCGATATTTCTCTCTTGTTGATGTTTGTAACACTCTATCCCTCTCCCTTCCTCCCTGTAAAAAATAAAGTATATTTAAAAAAATATTCTTTCAAATACTCTATCCATTTTCAACTGGATTATATTTTCATTCTTAAATTGCAAGTGTCCTTTACACAGTATATTCAGAAAACATGTCTTATCAGATATGCAATTTGCAAAAATGTTCTACCATTTCATGGATTGTCTTTTTCTTTTTTTATATTCTATATTTTTAATTTATTTTTTAAATCATAATTTACATTTAATATTATTTTGTATTAGTTTCAGGTGTAGAACATAGTGGTTAGACAAATAAACTGTTCTTCCTGATATTTCCAGCAACTGCCTGGCACAATACATATTTATTACAATATAATTGACTATATTGCCTATACTGTGCTTTACATCCCCATGATTATTTTATAATAAGCAATCTGTGATTCTCAATCTCTTCACCTTTTTAAAGCTAGTACCGCAATCCACCGCCCCTATGGTAACTATCAATCTGTTTTCTGTATCTATGAGTATGTTGCTTTTTTATATTTATATTGTTCTTTATATTTCACATATAAGTAAAATTATATGGTCTTTGTCTTTCTCTGACTGACAGTTCATTTAGCAAAACATGTTCTAGAGAGGTTGGATAACTGGATGAAAGAAGTGAAGAGATTAAGAAGTACAAATTAGTAGTTACAAAATAGCCATGGGGATGTAAAGTACAGCATTGGGAATATAGTCAATAATATTGTGAGGGTGCCTGACATGGTGGTGGACTAGGAGGAAGTTACATTGACTTTCTACGGGGACCAAACTGGAATTACAATTAAAATATAGAAAAATAATTCTGAATAACCAACTAAGAGTAGCTGGAGAGAAGCCTTAAAACCAAGGACTTAAAGAGGAGGCCACATCAAGACTGGTAGAAAGTGTTGAGATGTGAGATGGCTGGCCAGGCTTCCACAGGCAGTAGCTGAAGTTCTGAAGAGATTCTCAGCTGTGTGGGTTCCTTCTGGGAGATCTAGAGTCTAACCTCCAGACCAGGCTCCACAGCCCAGAACAACAGAACTGGGAAAGGTGCTCACATAACATCTGGCTTTGAAAAGAAGTGGGCTTTCTGTCCACCAGGAAGAGATGGCTAGAAATTCAGGCACCTATTTAAAGAGCCAATGCACAAAAAGTTTGTTTGTAGCCACTCACCTTGGCCTTCAGCAGAGTAGACTACCACTGTGTGAGGGTATCTAAAACTGGTAGCCTTGGGGAGAGACCTGAGAGGACAGGTCCTGGATTCCTGTGCTAAGCCATTCCCCCATACTGCATAAGTCATTATTATCAGGCAGATAGTTACCATTCAGGTAGCATTAGCTTGGGGGTGGGGGGTGATAGCCATATACTTTGAGATCTCACTCATCCCACTCTGTGGAGATTAAGCCCTGACCACAGCCAGATGATCATTAAGTGACTAAGGTTGACAGCCTGCAGGCAGAGGTGGAACCCTGCATGCTTTGAATCTTTGCCTGATATGTTCCTGGGCCTGGGACTAGTAAATGTAGAACATAGTGCTGTTTAGCCCTTTCCATATGCTCACAGGCCCAGCAGAGGGAGCTATAACCTGTGGATTGCTGATAGCTCCAAATAGGTTGCTCAGGGCCAAGCACAGACAGTGTCTGACGTTAGTCTGCACCAGAGACCCTCTAAAGAGGCCAAGACCAGTACACCCAGTGGCCAACTTCAGACAATAGAGTAGGATCCAATAAGTTTCACAAGCAGTATATCCACAGGCAGATAGTGACAGGCAACAAATCCTACTGAGGTAGATTCCATTTTATGTGATTAGCATCTACACAGCAACCTGCACACTATGTTGGGAGTTGGACCTTACTCTCAGCCTGAGGATTGAGTCTACAAACAAAAAAGACCAATAGTAATCAAGACTCAATGACAACAAGATGAACCACACAACGTGCACAAGGGACATCCTTAGAATACCCAGTTCTGGTGATCAGGTAGACAGTGCTAATAGGGCCCACTGATCACCTACTACATAACTCCACCCTACCAAGACTGTGAGTCATATAAGATCTATATAACACCCAGAAACTAAAACAAACAGGCAACCAAAATGGGGATACAAAGAAACAGGTTCCAAATGAAGGAACAAGATAATTCTCTAGGAGAAGAGCTAAATAAAGTAAAGATAAGCAATATACCAGATGTGGAGTTCAGAGTAATGATTATAAGGATTCCTAACAGTATATTAAAAAAAAAAGACATAGAAACCATAATAAAGGAGCAGTAAGAAGCAAAGAATGGCCAAAACCAGTTTGGCTCAGTGGATAGAGCATCGGTCTGCATACTGGAGGGTCCTGGCTTCAGTTCCGGTCAAGGGAATGTACCTTGGTTGCGGGCACGTCCCCAGTAGAAGGCGTGCGGGAGGAGGCTGATTGATGTCTCTCTCTCATCGATGTTTCTAGCTCTCTATCCCTCTCTCTTCCTCTCTGTAAAAAATCAATAATATATATATATATATATATACATATATATATGTATATGTATATATATATATATATATATATATATATATATATATTTAAAAAATAAACAAACAATGCCATATCTGAAATTAAGAATATACTGAAAGGAATAGACAGCAGGCTCAGTGAAGCAGAGGATCAAATCACTGATTTGGAATACAAAGTAGAACCAAAAAAACAAACACCCATTCAGAGCAGAAAGAAGACTCAGACAAAATGAGGATAATTTAAGGGACCTTTGTGACAATAAGGAGCACAACAACATCCATGTGATAGGGCTACCAGAAAGAGAACAAGGGGTTGAGAACCTATTTCAAGAAATAACGTCTAAAAAAACTTTCCTAACCTGGTGAAGGAAAAAGATATGCAAGTCCAGGAAGCTGAGAGACTCACAAATAACATGAACCCAAGGAGGCCCACATCACAACACATAATTAAAATGCCAAAAGCTAAGACAAATAGATCATTTAGAAAGCCACAGGGAAAGCAATAAGTGACCTACAAGGCAGCTTCAATAATACTGTCACGTGGTATCTCAACAGAAACATTTCAGGTGGGAAGGAATTGACATGAACTATTCAAAGTGAAGAAAAGCAATGACCTACACCAAAACTACATTACTTAGCAAGGTTATCATTTACAATTGAAGAAGAAATAAAGAGCTTCCCTGACAAGAAAAACATAAAGTAGTTTGCTACCAACAAACCAACATTATAAGAAATGTTCAATGATTTGCTTTAAGAAGTGGAAGAAGAGCCCAGATGGTGGGGCTCAGTGATTGAGCATCAACCTATGAATCAGGAGGATATGGTTCAATTCCAAGTCAGGGTATTTGTGTGGGTTACAGGCTTGATTCCCAGAGTGGGGGATGCATGAGGCAGCCAATCAATGATAATGTCTCATCATTGATGTTTCTATCTCTCTCTCCCTCTCCCTTCCTCAATGAAATAAATAAAAATATATTTTTAAAAAAGAAAGGGAAGAAAAGAACACATAGAAACATAGCTAAAAATAATATGGCAAGAAATACATACATATCAATAATTACTCTAAATGTAAATTGCTTAAATGCTTCAATCAAAAGGCATGCAATAGCTGAATGAACAAGAAAATAAGCTGTCTTGAAGAGAGTAACCTCAGAACAAAAGATACATACAGAATAAAAGCAAAAGAATGGAAAAATATATTTCATGTACCTGATAAGGGAAAAAAAGCAATATTTATATTTGAAGAAATAGACTTTAAAATCAAAGATATAGTAAGAGACAAAGAATGATACTACATAATGATAAAGGGATCAATCCAACAAAATATAACCCTTGTAGCTATTTATACACCCAACATAGGAGCACCTAAATATGTAAAGCAAATATTTATGGACATAAAGGGAGAGGTTTACAGCAATACAGTTATAGCAGAAGATTTAAAACTCCATTGACTTCAGTGAATAGATCTTCCAGATAAAATAAGGATATGGCAGCCTTAAATGACACACTATATCAAACTGATTTAGTTGACATCTTCTGAGCATTTCACCCAAAGGCATCAGAGGAACATTTTCTAGAATAGAGAATATTTGAGGGCACAAAACAAGTCTCAATAAATTTAATAAAATTAAAATCATATAAAGCATCTTCTCTGACCAAAATGTTATAAAATTTGAAATCAACCACAGGAATAAAACTGAAAAACACACAAAGACATAGATGCTAAATAACATGTTACTAAACAATTAATAGGTTAACAATGAGATCAAGGAAGCAAAAAAAAGAAATGACAAAAAACAAAATAAAATGATAACAAAACAACCCAAAATTTGTGGGAGAAATGGAAAACAGTCCTAAGAGAGAGATTCATAGCATTACAGGCTCAGCTCAAAAAACAAATAAACAAAAAAAGCTCAAATGAACACTCTAACTTCATATTTAAATGAATGAGGAAAAGGCCACAAACAAATCCCAGACTGAGTAGAAGGAAGGAAATAATAAAAATCAGAGATGTAAATGAAAATACAAAAAAAAATTGCAAGAAACCAGGAGCTAGTTCATTAAAAAGATAAACATGAATGGCAAACCTTTAATGGGACTCATCAAGAAAAAAAAAAGTGCAAGCCAGTTTAGCTCAAGGAATAGAGCATTAGCCTATGGACTGAAGGGTCCCAGGTTCAATTCTGGTCAAGGGCAGGTACCTCAGTTACAGGGTCGATCTCCATGCAGGAGACAACCAATCAATGTATCTCTTTTACATTAATGTTTTGCTCTCTCTGTCTCTCCCCTTATAATAACTAAAAATCCATGCAGAAATATCTTTTTGATTTTCAGTGGTGCAATTGATCTTTTTTTTCAATTTGTTATTAACGTATTATATGTATACATATCTTCCCAGTGCCCCCCCAGGCATACTCTAACCCCCGTGTCTTGTGTTCCTTGGTTATGCTTATATGCATACATACAAGGCCTTTAGTTGATCTCTTATTTATCCCACCTCTCCCTAACCTTCCTGCTGTAATTTGACAGTCTGTTTGATGCTTTACTGCCTCTGTATCTATCTCTTTGTTCATCAGTTTATAATGTTCTTTATTATCAACAAATGAGTGTGATCATGTGGTGTTTCTCCTTCATTGACTGGCTTATTTCACTTAGCATAAGGCTCTCTAGTTCCATCCAGGTTGCTGCAAATGGTAGGAATTCCTTATTTTTTATGGCAGCATAGAATTTCATTGTGTAGATTTACCATGGTTTTCTGATCCACTCATCTGCTGACGGGCACCTAGGCTGTTTCCAAATTGTAGCTATTGTAAATTGTGCTGCTATGAACATAGGGGTACATAAATCCTTTCTGATTCGTGTTTCTAGTTTCTTAAGATATATTCCTAAGAGAGGGATTGCTGGGTCAAATGGGGATTCCATTTTTAGTTTTTTGAGAAAACTCCATACTGTTCTCCACAGTGGCTGCAACAGTTTGCATTCCTACCAGCAGTGTACCAGGGTCCCTTTTTCTTCACATCCTCACCAACACTTGTCCTTTGTTTATTTGTTGACAGGTGTGAGATGGTATCACATTGTCGATATGATTTGCATCTCCTGGATAATTAGCGACTTTGACATATTTTCATGTGTCTCTTGGACTTCTGTAGTCTTTTGAAAAGGTTCTATTTAGGTCCGTTGCCCATTTTTTTTATTGGATCATTTATCTTCCTTTTATTAAGTTGTATAAGTTGGCTGTAGATGTTGGAGATTAAACCTTAATCAGTGATAACATTAAATATGTTCTCCCATACAGTGGGCTTTCTTGTTGTATTGTTGATGGTTTCTTTTGCTGTGCAAAAGCAGTTTATTTTGATGTAGTCCCATTTGTTTATTTTTTCTCTAGCTTCCACTGCCATTGGAGCAGTATTAGTGAAGAAGTTCTTTCGGCATATGTGTAATATTGTACTGCCTGTGGATTCTTATAGTATTTTTATGGTTTCCCGTCTTATGTTTAAGTCCTGTATACATTTGGAGTTTATTTTTGTGTATGGTCTAAGTTAGTGGTCTAGTTTCATTTTTACATGCATCTGTCCAATTTTTCCAACACCATTTATTGAAGAGGCTGTCTTGACTCCATTGTATGTTCATGTCTCCAATGTCAAATATTAACTGAGCATAGTGGTTTGGGTAGATATCTGGATTCTCTAGTCTATACCATTGGTCTATGTGTCTATACTTGTGCCAGTACCAGGCAGTTTCAAGAAAAGTTGCTTTGTAATATAGCTTGAAATCTGGTATTGAGATCCCACCTACTTTATTCTTCTTTCTCAGAATTACTGTGGCTTTTTGGTGTCTTTTTTTGTTCCAAATAAATCTTTGGAGAGTTCTTTCTAGGTCTGTAAAATATGTTGTTGGTATTTTAATGGGTAGTGCATTGAATCTTTAGATTGCTTTGGGTAGTATGGGAATTTTAGTGATGTTGATTCTCCCAATCCATGAGCATGGTATGCTCTTCCATCTGTTTACGTCTTCCTCTATCTCTTTTTTCAGTGTCCTGTAGTTTTCTGCGTATAGGTCTTTTACCTCCTTAGTTAGGTTTATTTATAGGTATCTTAATATTTTAGTACGATGGTAAATGTGATTGCTTTTTTAGTCTCTTCTTTGGTAATTTCACTATTAGTGTATAGAAATACCATAGATTTCTTGGCACTAATTTTGTATCCTGCTACATAGCCAAATTCATTTATTAAGTCTATTAATTTTTAGATTGAGTCCTTCGTGTTTTTTATGTACAGTATCATGTCATGTGCAAATAAGGACAGCTTTAATTCTTCTTTTCCAATTGGGATGCCTTTTATTTCTTCTTCTTGTCTAATTGCAATGGCTAATACTTCCAGTACTATGTTGAACAGGAGTGGTGAGAGTGGGCATCTCTGTCTCGTTCCTCTTCTTAGGGGAAATGGTTTTAGTTTTGCCCATTGTGTATGACGTTAGCTGTGGGTTTATCATATAAAGATTTTATGGGTAATCCAAGATGGCGGCATAGGTAAACACCTACACTGCTGCCTCACACAACAATTTCAAAACTACAACTAAAAGACAGAACGGACATCATCTAGAACCACAGGAAAGCTGGCTGAGTGGAAGTTCTACAACTAGAAGAAAAGAAAGGGGCTCACGGAGACCCAGAGGAGCTGCAAGAAGCTGAGGTACGGAGACACGTGTGTGGTGCCGGAGTACCTGGCTGGCTTTCTCTGGCGGGAGGGAAACAGAGACTCTCAAAGGCATTGAACCCCTTATCCTATAACACTAAACCCCAGATGCAGCCGAAACTCATACGGGGGGGAGTTTGGACTGTGAAAAGGGAGAAGTGCACGGAAACTTAGGGGAGTCGCAAAAGATCAAAGGCCTGATGCTGCTCTCGGCACTGTGCGCAGGACAGATTGCTGATTGTGCTGCTGGCTTTCGAGAGTGGGTGGGGGATAGACCCTCCCAACTGTGCCACTTCTGACTCCACTAAGCCCCTGTTTCGGACGAAACCCTAGAGACCTAGACTCGTGAGGTCCTGCTGCACAGGGGAGCTGGAAAGGCAGTGGTTAGAGGCACAAGGACGGCTCCAGCCATTACCCAGTCACGTGAGACTCAGGGGCCATGGAGGGCGGGGCCGACTGGAAGGCAAGGCGGTCCCTTAAGCCCTGAGACTCCACCCATCCCGAGCTCAATAGAGGCTTCTTCGGTTTTGTGTCTGGTATCATAAGGCTGAATTCAACACAGAAGTTTCCCCGGCATAGTGAAAATGCCGAGACAAGGGAAGGGATCACAAACAAAAGAAATGGAGGAAAAAAAATGACTGGATATAGAGTTCAAAACCACACTTATAAGATTTTTCAAGAATATGCTAGAAAAGATGGATAAATTTAGTGAGACCCAAGAGGAGATGAAAAAGGTCCAACTAAAGATGATAAAGGACCAAATAGAAATTAAACATACACTGACTGAAATAAAAAATATTAAATAGAGTCCTAACAGCAGACTAGAGAAAGGCAAGGATCAAGTCAAAAATTTGAAATATAAAGAAGCAGAAAACATTCAACTGGAAAAGCAAGAAGAGAAAATAATCCAAAAATGTGAAGATAATGTAAGGAGCCTCTGGGACAGCTTCAAGCGTACCAACATCAGAATTGTGGGGGTGCCAGAAGAAGAGAGAGAGCAAGATACTGAAAACCTGTTTAAAGAAATAATGACTGAAAACTTCCCACATCTGGTAAAAGAAATGGACTTACAAGTCCAGGAAGCACACAGAACCCCAAATAAAAGGAATCCAAAGAGGACCACACCAAGACACATCATAATTAAAATACCAAGAGCAAAAGACAAAGAGAGAATATTAAAAGCAGCAAGAGAAAAACAGTTAATTACCTACAAGGGAGCACCCATACGACTGTCAGCTGATTTCTCAACAGAAACGATGCAGGCCAGACAGGAGTGGCAAAAAATATTCAACGTGATGAACAGCAAGAACCTACAACCAAGAATAATCTATCCAGCAAAGCTATCATTCAGAATTGAAGGGCAGATAAAGAGCTTCACAGAGAAGAGAAAGCTAAAGGAGTTCATCGGCTCCAAACCAGTATTATATGAAATGCTGAAAGGTACTCTTTTAGAAGAGGAAGAAGAAAAAGGTAAAAGACAAAAAATTATGAACAACAAATACAATATCTGTCAACAAGTGAATCTAAAAATTAAGTGAATTAAAAATTTGATCAACAGAATAAACTGATGAATATAATAGAATCAGTAGCACAGAAAGGGAGTAGACTGATAATTCTCAGGAGGACAAAAATCATAAAGCATCAAACACTGTGAAATTATAGCAGAAAGGTTAAAGTTAGGTGAGGTAGATAAGTGATCAATCAAAGGACTTGTATGCATGCATATAAGCATAAGCAATGATCACAGACACTGGGTGGTTGGGGTATGCCTGGGAGGGAGGGGGGGCAATGGGGAGATATGTATAAAAAATTACTAAAAATTAATTTTAAAATAAGAATTAAAAAAAAAATTTTTTTTTTAAAAAAAGAACAGCTGGGGAAGCACTGGGCGCTGCCTGTGGCACATATGGAGATGGTAAAACTAATGGGACTTCTTCAGGAGATCTTGGCAGAACAAGAGGTGGGTCTCCTTCTGAGAGACCTGTTTCTTTTCTCTACTACTAAAACCTTCCACAACTGGACCCAAGGCAACAAGGTTTGATCAATTTCTAACCAGCTGTCTATGTGAGGGAACTGATCTGGGTGTCCGGGGTCTGTCTTGACTACATTCCAGACTGCCCTTACCAGGCTTACATCTAAAGAGCCTTCCAGGGGCCAGGTGACCCCAAAGGCTGGCCATTCTAATTCACAGAATTTCCTCCCCGTTTTGAGGTTCATTTTAATACCATTAGAACCTGAATTAGAGAAGGAATTCCACTGGTCTGGTCAGAAGGGAATCCCCTAGGCCTGGCTAAGGAGCTCGCTCCAGTGCTCAGCCTCTTAAAATCCGCCAATATCCCTTTCCAAGTGAAGCATGCCTAGGAATCCAGGTCCACTTAGACCAGCTGCTTCAGTAGGCACTTGTTAAACAGTGCAGGTATCCATGGCACACATCTGTCTTGCCTATTGAAAAGCCTGGGACTAATGACTACTATCTGGTGCAGGATCTACGGGCTATTAATGAGGCTGTTGTAACCCTGCATTCATCACTGCCGAACCGCTACACTCTTCCGTGGCTCCTCCCATCAGAGGCAGAATGGTTTCCATGCCAAGATCTGAAAGGTGCCTTTTTCTGTCTTCGATTAGCGCCTTCCAGTCAGCCTCTCTTCACTTTCGAATGGGAAAGCCCAACTACGGGGGCGAAGGAGCAGTTCATCTGGACCAGACTGTCACAAGGGTTCAAGAACTCCCCTACTCTTTTTAGTGGAGCACTAGCATCTCATCTAAATTCCCAGGACAAGATTTGGGTGTGTTCTACTCCAGTCTGTAGAAGACCTCCTACTGGCCAGCTCCACATGAGCTCAGTGCTGTGAGGGAACACTAGCCCTTCTGAGACTAATAACTGAAACAGGTTATCAGGTGTCTAAGAAAAAGGCACCGATTTGTCAGAAAGAAATCAACTTGAACCGGGACCTGGTATCTACACCTGTTTCTTGCGCTTGCAAACCCGCAGCCATGCGTGAGTGCATATCCATCCATGTTGGCCAGGCTGGTGTCCAGATTGGCAATTCCTGCTGGGAGCTCTACTGTCTGGAACATGGCATCCAGCCCGATGGCCAGATGCCAAGTGACAAGACCATTGGCAAGGGTGATGACCCCTTCAACACCTTCTTCAGTGAGACAGGTGATGACAAGCATGTGCCTAGGGCAGTGTTTGTAAACCTGGAACCCACAGTCATTGATGAAGTTCGCACTGATACTTACCGTCAGCTCTTCCACCCTGAGCAGCTGATCACAGGCAAGGAAGATGCTGCCAATAACTATGCCCGAAGACACTACAACATTGGCAAGGAGATCATTGACCTCGTCCTGGACTGAATCCAGAAACTGGCTGACTACTGCACGGGCCTTCAGGGCTTCTTTGTTTTCCACAGCTTTGGTGAGGGAAGTGGTTCTGGGTTCACCTCTCTGCTGATGGAAAGTCTCTCTATCAGTTATGGCAAGAAGTCCAAGCTGGAATTCTCCATTTACCCAGCTCCCCAGGTCTCCACAGCTGTAGTTGAGCCCTACAACTCCATCCTTACCATCCACACCACCCTGGAGCACTCTGTGCCTTCATGGTTGACAAGGAGGCCATCTATGACATATGTCGTAGAAACCTCGATATTGAGCGCCCAAGCTATACTATCCTTAACCGCCTTATTAGCCAGATTGTGTCCTCCATCACTGCATCCCTCAGGTTTGATGGGGCCCTGAACGTTGATCTGACTGAATTCCAGACCAATCTGGTGCCCTATCCCAGTATCCACTTCCCTCTGGCCACATATGCCCCTGTCATGTCTGCTGAGAAAGCCTACCATGAACAGCTTTCTGTAGCAGAAATCACCAATGGGTGCTTTGAGCCAGCCATCCAGATATTGAAATGTGACCCTCGCCATGGTAAATACATGGCTTGCTGCCTGTTGTACCATGGTGATGTGGTCCCCAAAGATGTCAGTGCTGCCATTGCCACCATTAAGACCAAGCATAGCATTCAGTTTGTGGACTGGTGCCCCACTGGCTTCAAAGTTAGCATTAATTACCATCCTCACTGTGGTCCCTGGTGGAGACCTGGCCAAAGTACAGAGAGCTGTGTGCCTGTGGAGCAACACCACAGCTATTGCTGAGGCCTGGGCTCTCCTGGACCACAAGTTTGACCAGATGTATGCCAAGCGTGCCTTTGCCCACTGGTATGTGGGTGAGGGAATGGAGGAAGGAGAGTTTTCTGAGGCCCGGGAGGACATGGCTGCCCTTGAGAAGGATTATGAGGAGGTTGGTGTGGATTCTGTTGAAGCAGAGGGTGATGAAGAAGGAGAGGAATACTAATCCTTCAGCCCTGCAATATGTCATACTCAGAACTTCAGGTTCAACAACTGACAGTCATTAAAGCTTTCTGGTTAGATTGTCTTCACTTTTACCTGTAATCATATCTGCATTTTTTTCCATGTCTACCTGTATGATCTTCCCTTCATGTTTAAAAATAAAGAAATGGAGAAAGTAAAAAAAAAAAAGATTTTATGAAGTTGAGGTATGATCCTTCTATTCCCACCTTGCTGAGAGTTTTTATCAAGAAAGGGTGTTGGATTTGGTCAAATGCTTTTTCTGCATCAATTGATATGACCATGTGATTTTATCTCTTAATTTCTTTATGTGATGGATCACGTTTATGGATTTGTGGATATTGTACCATCCTTGCATTCCTGGGATAAATCCTACTTGGTCATGGTGTATGATCTTTCTGATGTACTGCTGGATCTGATTTGCTCCAATTTTGTTGAGCATTTTGGCATCTATGTTCATGAGAGATATTGGCCTGTAACTCTCTTTCATTGTGTTGTCTTAATCTGGTTTTGGTAATAGGGTGATGCTGGCTTCATACAAGGTGTCTGGAAGTGTTCCTTCTTCTTGAATAGTTTTGAATACTCTAAGGAGGATAGGTCTTAATTCTTCTTTTAATGTTTGGTAAATCTATCCTGTGTAGCCATCTGGTCCCAGGCTTTTGTTTCCTGGAAGCTTTTTGATGACTGCTTCAATTTCTTCCATAGTTATTGCGCTATTGAGATGTTTCTATTCTTCCTGCTCGAGTTTTAGAAGGTTATATTTTCCTCGGAATATGGCCATTTCCTGCAGGTTGTCCAGTTTGTTGGAATAGAGATTTTCATAGTATTTTTTAACAATCCTTTGTATTTCTTTGGGGTCTGTTGTTATTTCTACTCTTTCATTTCTGATTTTGTTTATTTGGGTCTTCTCTCTTTGCTTCTTGGTGAGCCTGGCTAGAGGTCCATCAATCTTGTTTATCCTTTCAAAGAACCAACTCTTGGTTTTGTTGATCTTTTGAATTGTTTATTTCATCTCCATGTTGTTTATCTCCGCTCTAATCTTTACTATTTCCTTCCTTCTGCTTTCACTGGGCTTTTCTTGTTGCTCTCTTTCTAGCTCTTTGAGTTGTAGGGTTAGGTAATTTATTACCATTGTTTCTTGTTTTTTGCAGTAGTCTTGTAGAGCTATGAACTTCCCTCTCAAGGCTGCTTTCACAGTGTCCATAAATTTTGTATTGTTGTGTTGTCATTACCATTTGTTGCCATGATGATTTCTATTTCTTCCTTGATCTCTCTTGTTAGCCAGTCATTGTTTAATAGTATGCTGTTTAGTCCCACATGTGTTTGATTTGTTTGTATTTTTTTTATTGTAGTTGATTTCTAGTTTTATGCCACTGTGATCTGAGATAATGCTTGATATGATTTCTATTTTCTTGGATTTGAGGAGACTTTGCCTATGAACCAACATATGGTCTATCTTTGAAAATGACCCATGTGCACTTGAGAAGAATATATATTCTGTGGCTTTGGGATGAAATGCTCTGAAGATGTCAATTAATTCCATCTGGTCTAGTGAGTCATTTATGATTGATTTTTCTTTGCTGGTTTTTGTTTAGAAGATCTGTCCATTTGTGACAGTGGGGTATTAAAGTCTCTTACTATGATTGCATTGCTGTCAGTCTCTCCCTTGATATCCTCCAGGAGTTTTTTCTTATGTATTTAGGTGCTTCCGTATTGGATGCGTATATGTTTACCAGAATTATTTCTTCTTTTTAGATAGCTCCCTTTAGTATTAAGAAGTGGCCTTTCTTGTTATGTCCTTCACTTTGAGATCTAATTTGTCAGATCTAAACCCCAGATTTTTTTTCATTTCCATTTCCCTGAAAAACTCTGTTCCATCCCTTCACCCTCATTCTGTGTGTATCTCTTTTTGTGAGGTGGGCTTCTTGTAGACAGCAGATATATGGGTCATGTTTTCCTTCCAATCTGTTACCCTATGTCTTTTGATTGGAGCATTGAATCCATTTACATTTAAAGTTATTATTGATAAGTATTTCTCTGTTGCCATTTTTATTCTTTTCCCCTGTGCTCCCTCTTTCTCGCTTCCTATTTATTTTTTTTACAGCAGACCCTTTAACATTTCTTGCATTGCTGGTTTTGTTGTAATAAACTCCCTTAGTCCTTTTTTGTCTGTGACACTCCATATTTCACCTTCAATTGTGATAGATAGCCTTACTGGATACAGTATTCTTTGATTCAGACCCTTCCTTTGCATGACTTTGTATTTTTAATTCCATTCTGTTCTGGCCTAATGAGTTTCTGTTGAGAAATCAGTTGCTAATCTGATGGCAGTACCTTTGTAGGTAACTTTCCGTCTTTCTCTGGCTGCTTTTAAGATTCTTACTTTGTCTTTGGCGTTAGCCAATTTAATTACAATGTGCCTTGGTGTTGGATTTTTGTCGTTTATTTTGCTTGGGACTCTGTGAGTTTCTTGGATTTGTGTGGGTTTTTCCCTTCCTATATCTGGGAAGTTTGTTGTCATTATTTCTTCAAACAGGTTTTCTTTTTCTTTTTTTGCTCAGTTTCCACTCTTTCTGGAACCCCTATTATGTGGATGTTGTTTTATTTCGTGTTATCCCAAAGTTCCCTTAGGCTCTACTCTTGCTTTTTAATTTTTTTTTTAGAAGCTGCTGTACTTGGGTATTTTTTCCTACCTTGTCTTCTAACTCACTGATGTGGTGCTCTGCTTCTTCTAGCCTACTTTTGATGCTTTTTATTGAGTTGTTTACAGCAGCGATGTCATTTTTCCTTTTTTCTCGATTATTCTTCATTTCCTCTTGGTTCTTACTCATATTGTGAAATTTCTCTTCCATTCTTTTCAGCTACCTTACGATCATTTCTCTGAACTCTTTCTCAGGCAGATTGTTTGCTTCTATTTCGTTTACTTCATTTTCTGGTGATGCCTGCTTTTCTTTCATATGCGGGCTGTTTCTTCATCTGCCCATGGTCTTTCCTCTCCAAGTGCCTGGTTATGTAGTTCTCTCTCCTTATCCCAGGTGAAATCTGACCTTTCCATGTGGTGTGTCGAGCTCTTCTGAATCTGAGTATTTGTGGCAATTGGGGAGCAGTGTTCTCGATCCTCTGGCTTTTTGGTGGGTTCCACAGCTGTATCTTTTCAGGGTTCTGTAAATATCCACTTTTCCTGCAAGATGGCATGGTCTCTGCCCATGGAGAAATATCTTATGGTGAGGATTAACAAAAAAGAAAGAGAGAGAGAGGATCTAAATGAATAAAATAAAAAATGAAAGAGGGAGGTAACAACTAACACCAAAGAAATACAAAAGATTGTGAGAAAATATTATGAAAAAATATGAATAACTGTATGCCAACAAATTGGACAATATGGAAAAAATGGATAAATAGCTAGAAACATACAATCTTCCAAAATTACATCAATAAGAGTCAGAGAATCTTAATAGACAGATTACAACCAGTGAAACTGAAGCAGAAAAAAAACAATACTCCCCAACAAAGAAAAGCCCTTGAAATGATGGATTTACAGATGAATTTTTCCAAACATTAATAGAAAATTAACATCAATCTTTCTCAAAATAATTTTAAAAGTTTCAAGAGGAAGCAAAACTCCCAGGCTCATTTTATAAGGCCAGAATTATCCCAATTTCAAAACCAGAGGAAGACAGAGAAAAGAAAGAAAACTATAGGAAAATAGCTCTAATGAACATATCTCAATTTAATAAAGGCCATATATGACAAACCCACAGACAATATCATACTCAATGGGCAAAAACTATAAGCATTCCCCTTAAGATTGTGAACAAGACAGGGATGTCCACTGTCACCACTCTTTTTTATATATAAATATATTATTATTGATTTCAGAGAGGAAGGGAGAGGGAGACAGAGATAGAAACATCAAAGATGAGAGAGAATCGTTGATTGCCTGCCTCCTACATGCCCTCCACTGGGGATCAAACCCACAACTCAGGAATGTGTCCTTGATGGGAATCAAACATAAGACCCTTTAATCCACAGGCAGACTCTCTGCCCACTGAGCCAAACCAGCTAGGGCTACTGTCACAACTCTTATTCAACATAGTAATGTAATTAGATAAGAAAAATAAATAAAAGTCGTCCAAATTGAAAAGGAAGAATAAAACTGTCATTATTTGATGATGACATAACACTCTAAATAGAGAATCCTAAAGATTCTATCAAAAAAGTACCAGAACTGATAAATGAATTAAGTAAAATAGCAGAATACAAAATAAATATCCAGAAATCAATGTCATTTTTATACACCAGTAATCCTATTCACAATTGCTTCAAAAAGAATAAAATAGCTAAGAATAAATTTAACCAAGAATATAAAAGACCAGCATTCAGAGAATTATAAGACATTGAAGAAAGAAACTGAGGAGGATACAAATAAGTGTTCATGCATTCAGGAGAATTAAGAGCATTAAAATATCCATACTACCAAAAAATAATCTATAGATTCAACACAATTCCTATTAAGATATCAATAGAATATTTAACAGAACTATATCAAATCTTTCAAAAACTTTTATCCTATATAATAGAGGTAATATGCAAATTGACCCTCACACCCTCGCATCACAAGATAGCCGTTCCCATGCTGTCACAAGATGGCCACCATAAGATGGCCATCCCCATGTCATCACAAGATGGCTTCCCTGACATCATTAGAAGATGCCACCCCCAGTTCATCACAAGATGGCCACCACAACTTTTTTACAAGATGGCCACAGGGGAGGGAAGTTAGTGGTGACCAGGCCTGCTAGGGAGGTCAGTTGGGGGTGATTGGGCCAGCAGGGGAGCAGCTAGGTGTCAATCAGGCTGGCAGGTGAGCAGTTAGGGGGCAATCAAACTGGAAAGCAGAGTGGCTAGGGTCAATCAGGCAGCCAGGCAGGTGAGTGGTTAGGAGCCAACCTAACATATTATGAGAGGGATCCCAGATTGGAGAGGGTACAGGCTGGGCTGCAATACACCCTCTCCCGTGCACACATTTTGTGCATCAGGCCTCTACTGTAACCATAAAAGACCTTGAATAACAATAGCAATCTTGTGAAAGAACAAAGTTGGAGGACTCACCCTACCTGATATCTACAAGGCCATAGTAATCAAAACTGTATGGTACTGTTATAAAAACAGACATATAGATCAATGTAACAGAATAAATAGCCCCCAAATAAATCCACACCTTTATAGTCAATGTTTGATAGGCAGGAAAAACATACAATGGACTAAAGATAATCTATTCATTAAATGGTATTAGGAAAATTGAACAGATACATGCAAAAAGATGGAACCAAACCAACTTCTTATACCACACATAAGAAAAAAACTCAAAATAGATTAAATACTTGAAACCATGAAAATCCTAGAAGAAATCATAGGCAGTAAAACCTTGGACATTCCTCATAGCAATATTTTATTTGATATATCTTCTCAGGCAAGGGAAACAAAAGAAAAAATAAATGGGACTAAGTAAAATGAAATAGTTTTGTACAGCAAAGAAACCATCAATAAAATGAAAAGACAAACCACTGAATGGGAGAACATATTCTCCAATGATACATCTGATAAGGTGTTAATATCCAAAATTTATAAAGAACTTATACACTCAAAAAAATCACAGTCAGGTTAAAAAATGGGTAAAGGGCCTGAATTAACACTTCGCCAAAGAGGACATACAGATTGTCCAATAGATATCTAAAAGGATGCTCAATATTACTAATCATAAGATAAGTGCAAATTAAAATCACAATGAGATATCACTTCACACCAGTCAGAATGGTTATCATCAATGAGTCAACAAACCAGTGTTAGTGAGGATGTAGATAAAGGGATCCTTTGTGCACAATTGGTGGGAATTCATATTAGTGCAGCCACTGTGGAAAGCAGTATGGAGTTTCCTCAAAAAATTAAAGATGGAACTGCCATTTGACCCAGTGATTCCTATTCTGGGAATTAATCTGAAGAAAACCAAAACACTAATTCATAAGAATATATGTACCCTTATGGTTCAGTCCAGAATTATTTACAATAGCCAAGATCAAGAAACAGCCCAAATATTGATCAGTAGATGAATAGATTTTTTTTTAAAGTTATGGTACATTTACACAATGAAATACTACTTTGCTGTAAAAGAGAAGAAAATTTTACTATTTGCGACAGCATGGATGGACCTGGAGAACATTATGCTAAGTGAAATAAGCATGTCAGAGTAAGACAAGTATCATATGATTTCACTCATATACCAAGCAAAATAGAGAGAGCCTCATAGATAGAGGCAGAAAGCTCAGGTGTGGGTACAGGGTTGGTGTTGGGGTAGAAGAATTGAGGAAAAGAAAAACGAAACAACTCATGGACATGGACAACAGTGTGATGATTACAGAAATGGAGCATGATAGGTGGAGATCGTAGAGGGCATAGAGTGGATACAAAATAATGGAAAAATAAAATGTAATTAAATTTTTAAAAATAACATGGTTAAATTGGTAAAATTAATAATAATAATTTTGTGACAACTATGTATGGTGACAGGTAGGCAGTGGAAATACCCAGGGGAACACTTTTAAGTATATGTTTGTTAACCTCTATACCTGAAACCATATAAAATAATACTGAAAATAAAGTATAACTGAAAAATAAAAATATATAAAACATATATATATATATAACATATTTGTATATGAGCTATATAAAGAACTCTCAATAATTAGAAAATAAAAACATGGGAAATACATTTTGAGCAGATAATTCATCCATAAAGAAATATGGATGGCAAATAAGCAAATAAAAAAAGTTCTACATCATCAGTCATTAGAAAAATGCTCACCTATTAGAATGCATACAATCAAGTGGAACATTATGCCAAATGTTAGTGTGGGTGTGAAGGATCTGAAACTCTCTGACACTCCTGGTGACAATGTAAAATGTTACAATTACTTTGGGGAACTGTTTGGCAGATTCTTAAAAAGTTGAACGTTCATTTACTGTATAATCTGGTCACTTCAGTCCTAAGAATTTACCCAATAGAAATGAAAGTATCATCCATAAAAAAGACTTGTACATGAATGTTCAAAGCAGCTTTATTTGTAATAATTAGAAACTGGAAGTCACCCAAATGTACACCAATGGGCAAAAGGACAAACAAATGGTGGTGTATTCATGCAATGGAATACTAACTATTCAGCAGTAAAAATAAATGAACTATTATTGATAGATGCTACAACATGAATCAATCTCAAAATAATTATTCTGAGTGAAAGAATCCAGAAAAGTTATAGTGCATACTGTATGAATCCATTTATATAAACTTTTGAAAATGCTGATGAATGTATAGTGACAGAAAATAGGTAAGTCATTACCTGGAGATTGGAAGAGGCAGGGAAGGAGACAGGGATTACCAAGGATTCCTAAGGAACTTTTTGGAGTGATGGATATGCTCACTCTCTATTGTGGTGATGGTTTTATGGGTATATACATATGTCCCAACTTACAAAACTGTACACATGAAACATATGCAGTCTATTGTATGTCAATACTGTAATGCTGTTAGAAAAAATGATAGTCACAAAAGGTAAAATTCCTTATTTTTTAAAATATATTTTATTGTGTGTGTATTGTTTTTTTTTTTACAAAGAGGAAGGGAGAGGGATAGAAAATTAGAAACATCAATCAGCTGCCTCCTGCACATCTCCTACTAGGGATGTGCCCACAACCAAGATGCATGCTCTTGACTGAAATTGAACCTGGGACCTTTCAGTCCACAGGCCAATGCTCTATCCACTGAGGCAAACCAGTTAGGGCGATTCCTTATTTTTTATAGCCTCTTTGTATTCCATTGTGTAAATGTACCATGACTCTTTTAACCACTCATTTCCTGATGGGCCCTTGGGTTGTTTCCAGATCTTAGCTATTGTAAAAAGCACTACTATGACCATGGGGCTGCATATATACTTCCTGTTTTGTGTTTCAGGATGCTTAGGACATATTCCTTGAAACGACATTACTGGTTAAAGGCAGTTTCATTTTTAATTTTTTTGAGGAAACTCCACACTGCTTTCCACAGTGTCTGCACCAGTCTACATTCCCACTAGCAGTGCACTAGAGTTCCCTTTTCTCTACATCCTTGCCAGCATCTGTTGTTGATTTATTGATGGTAGCCATTCTGGCAGGTATGATGTGATATGTCATTGTGGTTTTAATTTGAATCTCTCTGATGATAAGTGAACTTGAACATTTTTCATATGTCTATTGGACAACTGTATGTCTTCTTTGGAGAAGTGTCTATTCCGGTTATTTGCCCATATTTTTTATTATTTTATTTTTTATTAATTTTTATACATATCTCCCCATTGCCCCTCCTCCCTCCCAGGCATACCCCAACCCCCCAGTGTCTATGTTCATTGGTTATGATTATATGCATAGATACAAGTCCTTTGATTGATCTCTTATCTACCTCACCTAACTTTAATCTTCCTGCTGTACTTTCACAGTCTGTTTGAAGCTTTACTGACTCTGTATCTATCCTTTTGTTCATCAGTTTATCTACCTCACCTAACTTTAATCTTCCTGCTGTAATTTCACAGTCTTTTTGAAGCTTTACTGTCTCTGTATCTATCCTTTTGTTCATCAGTTTATAATGTTCTTTATTATCCACAAATGAGTGAGATCATGTGATGTTTCTCCTTCATTGACTGGCTTATTTCACTAAGCATAAGGCTCTCCAGTTCCAACGAGGTTGCTGCAAATGGTAAGAATTCCTTCTTTTTAATGGCAGCATAGAATTCCATTGTGTAGATGTACCACCGTTTTCTGATCCACTCATCTGCTGATGTATTTGCCCATATTTTAATAAGATTGTCTTCCTAGTGTTGAGTTCTATAAGTTCTTTATATTTTGGAAAATAATCCTATATAAAATGTATCATTGTTTGAATATATTCTTTCCATTTTAGTTGTGTATATTGTTTCTTTTGCTGTGAAGAATCTTTTTAGTTTGATGTAGTCCAATTTGTTTATTTTTCTTTTTTCCCCCTTGCCCTAGGAGACATGTCGGCAAGAATATTGCTATGAGAGATGTCTGAGATTTTACTAGTACTGCCTATGTTTTCTTCTAGGATTTTTATGGTTTTGTGAATTACATGTAAGTCATTTATCCATTTTGAGTTTATTCTTGTGTATGGTGTAAGTTGTTGGTCTAGTTTCATTTTTTTACATGTACCTGTCCAAATTTCCTAATACCATTTATTGAAGTGAAATAACTGGGTCAAATGTAATTAATTTTTAATTTTTCTGAGGAAACGCCATACTGCTTTCTACAGTGGCTGCACTGTCCCTCATCTATTATATGCTCTTGCCTTTTTTGTCAAAAATTAGTTGGCAGTAAAGGCATGGGTTTATTTCTGAGCTCACTGTTCTGTTCCATTGATCTATTTATGTATTCTTCTGCCAGTATCAGGATGTTTTGCTTACAATGGCCTAGTTAGATAGAAGTCTTGTGATCCTCCAACTTTGCGCTTCTTTCTTAAGATTCCTTAGGCTATTCTGGATCTTTTTGGTTCCTTATACATTTTTAAAATATTTGCTCTAGATCTGTGAAATATGATATTGATGATTTAAGATGAATTGTGTTGAATATATAGATTGCTTTAGCTAGTCTAAACATTTTAATGATCCCAATGCTTTCAATCCACTAGCAAGGTATATGCTTCCATTTCTTTGTTTCCTTCTCAGTTTTATTCTTCAATGCTTTATAATTTTCCAAGTACTGGTATTTTACCTTCTTGGTTAAATTTATTCCTACGTACCTTATTTTTGTTGTTTCTGTTGTTGTTATTGAAATAGTAAATAGGCTTTCTTAGATTCTCTTTCTGATTGTACATTATCCTAATATATAAAAATCCAGGCGCCATCATGACTGAAACAATCAGGTAGACAACCAAACAGCAGGCTGCGTGGGGCGACCAGGCTGACAGGGGAGTTAGTGAGGAATGACCAAACTACTGAACAGCAGGCTATGTGGGGCAACCAGGCTGGTGGGGGGAGCAGTTGGGGTGACCAGGCTGGCAGGGGGTAGTTGAGGGTGACCAGGGCAGAAGAGGGGCAGTTGGGGGTCACCAGACCAGAGGGGGGCAGTAAGGGGTGGCCAGGCCAGTGCGGGGGGGGCAGTTGGCTGTGACCAGGTTGGTAGAGGGGGCAGTTAGGGGCCAACAGGCCAGCAGGAAGAGGTGGTTATGGGTGATCAGGCTGGCAGCAGAGGCAATCAGGCAGGCAGGCAGGTGAGCAGTTGGGAGCCAACAGTCCCAGATTGTGATAGGGATGTCAGACTGACAGTTTAGGCCCAACCTCTGGGATTGGGCCTAACCCAGCAGTCAGATATACCCCAAGGGCTGAGGAGACCCCCCTCACATGCACACATTTTGTGCACCAGGCCTCCAGTTGATATATGAAATTGTGACCAACTTCTGGATATTAATTTTATATCCTATTACTTTGCCAAATTCATTTATTAGATCTAGTAATTCTTTCCCTGAATCTTTAGGGTTCTTTATATACAATATCATGTCATCTGCAAATAATGACAGTTTGAGTTCTTCTTTTCCAATTTGTTGCTATGACTTCCAGTACTATGTTGAATAAGAGTCTTGAAACATACCTGTTTGTTGCAATTGTTAAAGAAACATATGTTTCCTACCAGCAGTGCAAGAGAGTTCCTTTTTCTCCACATCCTTGCAGCACTTGTAGTTTGTTAATGATAGGCGTGAGATAGATACTCATTGCCATTTTGATTTGAATCTCACATGATTAGTGACTTCGATCATGTTTTGGTATGTCTATTAGCCTTCTGTATTTCCTCTTTTGAAAAATGTCTATTTAGGTCCTTTGCCCATTTTTTGATGAGATTGTTTATATTCCTTTGGTTAAGTTGTATAAGTACCCTATAAATTTTGGAGATTAAACCCTTATTAGAGATAACATTGGCAAACATGTTCTCCCACGCAGTGTGCTTTGTTGTTGTTTGGTTTGTGGTTAATTTTGCTGTGCAGAAGCATTTTATTTTGATGTAGTCCTATTTGTTTATTTTCTCTTTAGTTTCTATTGCCCTAGGAACTATATCAGTAAAGATATTGCTATGACAAATGTCTGCTATTTTTTTAAATTAAATCTTTATTATTCAGATTATTACATTTGTTTCTCTTTTTTCCCCCCCATAGCACCCCTCCACCCTTCTCTGCCCTTACCTCCCTCCCATTGATCTCATCCATAGGTGTATGATTTTTGTCCAGTCTCTCCCTGTACACCCCTTTCCTCTTTCCCCCTGAGAATTATCAGTCCACTCCCTTTCTGTGCTCCTGATTCTATTATATTCACCAGTTTATTCTGTTGATCAAGTTTTTAATTCACTTAATTTTTAGATTCACTTGTTGATAGATATGTATTTGTTGTTCATAATTTTTTGTCTTTTACCTTTTTCTTCTTCCTCTTCTAAAAGAGTACCTTTCAGCATTTCATATAATACTGGTTTGGAGCCGATGAACTCCTTTAGATTTCCCTTCTCTGTGAAGCTCTTTATCTGCCTTTCAATTCTGAATGATAGCTTTGCTGGATAGATTATTCTTGGTTGTAGGTTTTTGCTATTCATCACGTTGAATATTTCTTGCCACTCCCGTCTGGCCTGCATCGTTTCTGTTGAGAAATCAGCTGACAGTCATATGGGTGCTCACTTGTAGGTAATGAACTGTTTTTCTCTTGCTGCTTTTAATATTCTCTCTTTGTCTTTTGCTCTTGGTATTTTAATGATGATGTGTCTTGGTGTGGTCCTCTTTGGATTCCTTTTATATGGGGTTCTGTGTGCTTCCTGGACTTGTAAGTCTATTTCTTTCACCAGATGTGGGAAGTTTTCAGTCATTATTTCTTTAAATAGGTTTTCAGTATCTTGCTCTCTCTCTTCTTCTGGCACCCCCACAATTCTGATGTTGGTACGCTTGAAGCTGTCCCAGAGGCTCCTTACATTATCTTCACATTTTTGGATTCTTTTCTCTTCTTGCTTTTCCAGTTGAGTGTTTTTTGCTTCTTTATATTTCAAATTTTTGACTTGATTCTTGCCTTTCTTTAGTCTGCTGTTAGGACTCTGTATATTATTTTTTATTTCAGTCAGTGTATGTTTAATTTGTAGTTGGTCCTTTTTCATCTCTAGTTGGACCTTTTCCATCTCTAGTTGGATCTTTTGCATCTCTAGTTGGTCCTTTTTCATCTCCTCTTGGCTCTCACTAACTTTATCCGACTTATTCTAGCATATTCTTGAAAAATCTAATAAGCTTGGTTTTGAAGTCTATATCCATTCGTTTGTTTTCCTCCACTTCTTTTGTTTGTGATCCCTTCCCTTGTCTCGGCATTTTCACTATGCCAGGAGAACTTCTGTGTTGGATTCAGCCTTATGATACCAGACTTGCAAAACCGAAGAAGCCTTTCAGTTGAGCTTGGGATGGGTGGAGTCTCAGGGCTTAAACGACCGCCTTGCCTTCCAGTTGGCCCCACCTTCCACGGTCCCTGAGTCTCACGTGACTGGGTAATGGCTGGAGGGGTCCTTGTGCTTGTGCACACACACAGTGCCTCTAGACTGCTGCCTTTCCGGCTTCCCTGCGCTCCAGGACCACACGGGTCTAGGTCCCCAGAGTTTCACCCTAAACTGGGGCTTAGTGGAGTCAGAAGTGGTGCAGTAGGGAGGGTCTGTCTCTCACCCACTCGTGAAAGCCAGTGGCACAATCAGCAGTCTGTCCTCTGCGCGCAGCGCTGTGCATGCCACCAAACCTCTGATCCCTTGTGACTCCCCTAAATTTCCGTGCACCTCTCCCTTTTCACAGTCCAAATTCCCCCCGTATGAGTTTCGGCTGGGTCTTGGTTTAGTGTCTTAGGATAAGGGGTTCATTTCCTTTGAGAGTCTCCATTTCCCCCCAAGCCAGAGAAAACCAGCCAGGTACTCTGGCACCCACTCTCTCCACGCATGCGTCTCCGTACCTCAGTTTTTTGCAGCTCCTCTGGGTCTCCGTGAGCCCCTCTCTTTCCCTCTAGTTGTAGAATTTCCACTCAGCCAGCTTTCCTGTGGTTCTGGATGATGTCCGTTCTGTCTTTTAGTTGTAGTTTTGAAATTGTTGTGTGAGGCAGCAGTGTAGGTGTTTACCTATGCCTCCATCTTGGATTCTCTCAAATGTCTGCTATTTTGCTGCCTATGGCTTCTTCTAAGAGTTTTATGGTTTCTCATCTTATGTTTAAGTCCTTTTTCCATTTTGAGTTTATTTTTATGTATGGTGTAAATTGGTGGTCTGGTTTCACTTTTTTTTTTTTTTTGGTTGTGTCTGTCAAATTTTCCCAAAACCATTTATTGAAGAGACTGTCTTGACTCCATTATATATTCTTGCCTCCCTTTTCAAAAATTAATTGAGCATAATGGCTTGGGCCAATTTATGGGTTCTCTATTCTGTTCCATTGGTTTATATGTCCTTGTGGCAGTATAGGCAGTTTTGAGAACAGGAGCTTTGTAGTATAACTTGATATCTGGTACCATGATCCCTCAAACTTTGTTCTCTCTCAAGATTCCTGCAACTATTAAGAGTCTTTTTTTATTCTAGATGAATTTTTGGAGAGTTCATTCTAGGTCTGTGAAAGATACCATTGGTATTTCAATGGGGATTGCATTTAATATATAGATTGCCTTGCATAGCATGGATATTTTAATGGTATTGATTCTACTAATCCATGAACACTTGGGGTATATCACAAGCGAAAAGAAACACCAATCAGAAAGAATATATGCACACCCATGTTCATATCATCACAATTTACAATAGCTAAGATTAGTAAACACCCTAAGTGCCCATCAGCAGATGAGTGGATTAGAAAACTGTGGTACCTCTACAAAATGGAATACTATGCTGCTGCAACAGCATAGATGGAACTGGAGAGCATTATGCTTAGTGAAATAAGTAAGTCAGAGAAAGATAAATATTACATTATATCACCCATTTGTAGAATATAATGAACAACATAAACTGATGAACAAAAATAGAATCAGAGTCACAGAATCATCAAACAGACTATCCAACCTATAAGGGAAGGCTTAGGGTTAGGGGGATAAAAGATCAACCAAAAGAGTTGTCTGCATGTATATGAGCATAACCAATGGACACAGTCAGTAGGAGGTGATGGTGTATGCTGGTGGAGTGCATGGCATGAGTGAGGTCAATGGGTGAAAAGGAGATTTATGTAATACTTGAAATAGTAAATATATTTAAAAAAAATCAGAAACACTTGTTGCTTTTGCTCACTGAGTATGGTGTTGGCTGTGGGATTGTCATATATGGCCTTTATTATGTTCAGGTATATTTCCTCTATTCCCACTTTGCTGAGAGTTTTCATCATAACCTAGAAGTCCTGTGCACAAATTCATGCACTGGTGGGGTTCCTGGGGTCACCTGAGGGAATTGGGCTGAAACCCGCAGTCCAATGCCATATACTGTTCCTGCCTGCTGCTCCCACTCATCCTGACCCTGCAGCAGTGATCACCAGCTATAAGCCCTGTATTTGGCGCCTGTCATAGGGGGATAAGGGTGTGGCTGGGACATGATTGTTCCTTTGGACAGGCAGTGGGATGCCCTTGCTGGCCCAGGATCCAGATCCATCCCACTGACATTTGCACAGGTTGATGTGAGTCACCGGAGGCTGCTTTTACATCATTTATTTCCTGTGGAGAGTCTAGGGAGGGGAAGTGGCCAAGGTTCCTGAGGCTGACTTCCAGGAAGTAGGTGGCACTGTCAGGGTCATGCTCATGGTACCAGTCTGTTGGTGACTTGCTGGAGGCAATGATTAACAGTAATTAATATACAAATGCAAGAAGTCCATCAGAAGGCTGAATGGGACTTTGAAATTCAGCAGGGCTGAAAATCTGCATATTATTACCTGCTCTTGAGTGAATAGCTGATAATCTTTTACTGTTTACTAAACTTTACTGTTGCATTCCTAAAGAGTAATTGTGTATTCTAGTAAATAAAAAGGATATGGGTCCAGAGATTCAGGGGAGCTTAGTCAATAGAACAGTTTCTATCTGGCTTCTCCCATAATCTCTTAATTTATATTTCTTGTCTTGTGTATTAATTTATGCATCAGCTCTTTCCCAGGCCTTTGAACCCAAGCTATGCGGGTTGTGGCTTCACAGTGCCTAGCCTGTTCTCCAGAGATTGGACCTGCAGGACTACTAAGGGAGCAAGTGGCTGCTGCCAGGCTGGTGGGTGGCAGGGATGAGATGGTCAGCTAAGCGGCATTCCCATTGTGGGAGCGCACTAACCAACAGGGGGCATCTTCTGCATTGAGCCTCTGCCATCTGGTAGTCACTGCGCATCATGGTTACCAGTTGACTGGTTGTTCAGGCGACTGATTGGTCGGTCACTTAGGCTTTTATATATAGATCTGTGCTAGATTTAATCCATTGTTTTTTCTTCATCTATTGATATGATCATGTGATTTTTATCTCTCCTTTTGTTTATGTGATATACACATTTATTTATTTGAGAATTTTGTACCAACCTTGTATCCTTAGAATAAGTCCCATTTGGTCATGCTTATGATCTTTTTAATACATAGGAATTGGTTTGCTAAGATTTTGTTGAGGATTTTAGCATGTATGTTCATCAGAGATATTGGCCTATAATTCTTTCTTTCTAGTGTCTTTATCTGATTCTGGATTTAGGATACTGCTGGCCTCGAAAAAACAACATAGAAGTCTTTCATCCTCTTAAAATTTTTGGAATATTTTTATGAGTATTGGTGTTAATTCTTCTTTGAATGTTTGGTAAAATTCACCTATGAAGCCATCTTATCCAGGACTTTACTTTGCTGGAATTACTGATTCATTTTCTTAGCTGCTAAGGGGTCTATTCAGGCTTTCTGATTCAGTTTTTGAAGATTTTATGTTTATAGGAATTTGTCCATTTCTTCCTGGTTTTTCAATTTGTTGGCATATAGTTATTTATATTTTTTTCTTACAATCCTTTGTATTTCTTTGGTGTGAGATGTCATTTGCCTCTTTAATTTCTGATTTGATTTATTTGGGTCCTCTTTCTTTTTTTATTGATGTGACTGGTTAAATTTGAATCAAACTTTTTTTAAATCTTTTTAAAGAATCAGCTCTTGGATTCATTGATGTTTTGTGTTATTTACTTCACTTTTATGTCATTTATTTTCATTCTGATTTTTATTATTTCCTTCTGTCTACTTACTTTGGGTGTTCTTATTCTAGTTTTTGTTTGTTTGTTTGTTTGTGTGTGGTTTGTTTATTTGAGATTTCCTTGCTTCTAGAGATAGGCTTATAATGTTATGAACTTTCCTGTCAGGACTGCTTTTCCTAGGTCTCATATAGATTATATTTTGGTTTGTGTTCATTTTCATTTGTTTCCAGGTAATTTTTTATTCTTCCTTGATCATATTGTTAACCCAGTGATGTTCAATAATATGCTATGTAACTTCCATGTGCTTGAATGTTTTTGAGTTTTTTTATTATAATTGATTTCTCATTTCATACCATTGTGATTCAAGAAGATGCTTGATATGATTTCAAACTTTTCTTGAATTTTTAAGACTTATTTTGTGTCTTAAGATTTGGTCTATCTTTGAGACTGTTCCATGTGCACAGTCTTTGTGTCTTTGGGATGAAATGTTCTGCAAATATCAATTAAATGCATCTGATCTGATGTGTTGTTTAGGGTTGTTATTTTCTTGTTGATACTTTGTTTGGAGGTCTATCCTGTGATGACTTTGTTGTGTTAAAGTCCCTTACTATGACTGTAATGCTGTTGATCTCTCCCTTACAGCCCATGAAGAGTTATTTTTATATATTTAGGTGCTCCTACATTGGGTACATATATGTTTGTAAGGGTTATATTCTCTTATTGTATCGATACCTTTAGTAGTATGTACTGACCTTCTTTGTTTCTTGTTGTTTTTACTAGTATTTATCATATATAAGTATTGCTATCCCAGCTTTTGTTTGTTTATATTTGCATTGAATATCTCTTTTCTTCTTTTCACTTTCAGCCCGTGTCCAACGTTTGTTCTTAAGGGGCTTTCTAGTAGACAGCATTATAGTCATATCCTTTTATCCATTCAGCTACTCTATATCTTTTGATTGGACCATTTGACCCATTTACATTTAATGTTATTGATAAGTACTTATATACTGACATTATTATCTCTCTCTCTCTCTCTCTCTCTCTCTCTCCATATATAGTTTTCTTCTTCTTAATTAGTTACTTTAATATTTCTTTTAATGCTGCTTTGGTGGTAATGAACCCCTTTAGCCTTTTTCCTTGTATGAGAAGTTCTTTATTTTGTATTCAATTCTAAATGATGGCCTTGCTGGATAAAATAATCATAGATGCAGACCCTTGCTATTCATTAGTTTAAATACTTCAAGCCCATGCCTTCTGGCGTGAAGTGTTTATTTTGAGAAATCAGCTGACAGCTGTGTGAGCCACTTCCCACATGGCTCAGGGTCTGAGATCTGGAGAAAGGCCATGCACAAATGACAGAGATGAAGCAAGAAATAATAATTTGGAAATAATGGGGGCCAGATGGAGAGTCCAACACAAAGGGAAGGACTTCACTGGTGCCCAGGCTTGCCAACCTTTTATTCAATTTTGGATATACATATAACCTTTAGTCAGACAGGCAATTCCAGTAACAGACTATCTTAAAGGTCAGTAAATATAAGTAAAGATTTACTCTGAGATTATTTGGTCAGGAAATTGCTTAATCTACCACTGTCTTGATTAAACAATCAGTACATAGCTCTGGCCCTTGCCAGGGCTCAAGGTTCACCAGTGTTTCAGGCTCCTTGTTTACACTTCCATGATAGTGAAGACAATGGGTAGTTTCCAACAGACAGCCTTATTGGAACTGCCTTTTAGGTGACTAATTAGCTCTCTCTTATTATCTTTGAGGTTCTCTCTTTGTCTTTAAACTTTGCCATTATAATTATGATGTGCTTTGGTGTTGGTCTCATTTGGTTTATCTTTACTGGGACTCTGTGCCTCCTGAATCTGTGAATGTTCCTGTAAGCAGGAAAATTCAGCCATTTTTCAGCCATTATTTCTTCAAAAAATTATTCCTTGCTCACTTTCTTTTCTTTCTGTTACCACTATGATGGGGATATTATTATTTTTCATGTTCTACCAAAGTTCCCTTAAACTATCCTCATTCTTTTTAATTCTATTTTCTTTTTTCTGTCCTGATTTGGTGTGTCCTTTTTTTCCCTACCTTATCTTAAAAATGACTAATTTGATCCTCTGTTTCATTCAATCTACTTTTTATTCCTTTCAGTGTATTCTTTTTTAAAAATTATTTTTATTGATTTTAGAGAGAAAGGGAGAGGGAGAGAGAGAAACAACAATGTGAGAGAGAGATATTGACCACTTACTTTCTGTAAGTGCCCCAATTGGGGACAAACCAACAATGCAGACATGTGCCCTTCGAGGGAATCAAACCAGCAAAATTTTGGTACAAAGAATGAGGCTCCATCAACTGAACCATTCTTGGCAGAAGTTCCAGCATATCCTTTGTATTATTATCCTTTTAAAATATTTATTTCTTACATTTATTGGGATGACATTGGTCAGCATGAACATATATATTTCAGGTATGGGTTTTTATATTATAAGATCTGTATACTGTACGATATGCCCACCACCCAAATTCCAATCTTCTGTCAACCCATATTAGGAGTCCCTTCTCCTCCTACCTCCTTCCCTCTGGCAACTACCACCCTGATGTTTGTGTTCATGAGTTTCAGTTTTATATCCCACATATGAGTAAAATCATATGGTTCTTAGCTTTTTTCTGACTTATTTCACTTAATATAATATTCTCAAAGTCCATGCATGCTGTTGCAAATGGCACTATTTCATCCTTTCTTATGGCTGAGTAACATTTCATTGTGTATATGTACCATCTTCTTTATCTAGTCCTCTATTGCAGGACACTTTTTGTTTCATGTTTTGGCCAGGACACTTTTTGTGTTTCATGTTTTGGCCACTGTGAATAATACTGCAATGAACATAGGGGTGCATACATATTTTTGAAAACATGTTTTTGAGAGTTTTGGGGAATACACCAAAGAGATTTTTTTGGGATTGCTGGGTCAACTGGTAGCAATATTCTTCATTGTTTGAGAAATTGTCAGACTGCTTCCTATAGTGGTTGTACCAGTCAATATTCCCACAAGCAATGAATGAAGGTTCCCTTTTCCCAACACTTCCTGTATTGCTTGTCTTGTTGATAGTGGCCACTCTAAACAGGTGTATCTCATTATAGTTTTGATTTGCATTTCTCTAATTGCCAGTGAGGTTGAGAATCTTTTCATATATCTATTGGCTGTTCATATGTCTTCTTGGGAGAGGTGTATTTTCAGGTCCTCTGCCAACCTTTTTATTAGGTTGTTTGTTTGGTGCTGAGTTTTATGAGTTCTTGATACACTTTGGAAATGAAATCTTTGAGCTACTGCTTGGAAATATCATCTCCAATTTGGATGACCACCTCTTGATTTTGTTGTCAGTTTCTTTCCCAGTGCAGAAGCATTTTGTTTGATGTAGTGCCATTCATTTATTTTTTATATTACTTTCCTTGCCTTTGGAGTCAAGCTCATAAAATGTTCTTTATGAACAGGGTCTATAAGTTTGGCACCTATATTTTCTTCTATGTAAATTATTGTTTCAGATCTTACATTTAGGCCTTTGATCCATTTTGAATTAAATTTTTTACATGTGGACAAACTATAAACCAGTTTCATTTGTTCACATGTGGCTTTCTAATTTTCCCAGCACAGCTTATTGAAGGGACGCTCTGTAGTCCATTGTATGTTTCTGGGTCACTTGTCAAAAATATTTGTCAATATACATGTGGTTTTATAGCTGGGATCTCTTTACTGTTCCATTGATCTTGTGTCTGTTTCTCTGCAAATACCACACCTTTTTGATTATCCTAGCTCTGTAATATAATTTGAAGTCAGGTAGCATGATACACCCAGCTTCATTCTTTTTTTCTCAGGATTGCTTTGGCTATTCGGGGTCTTTTGTGTTCCATACAAATACATTCTGTTTCATTAAAAAAATGACTGGGGTTTGTATGGGGATTGCATTAAATCTGTGCATTGCTTTTGGTAATATGGACATTTTAACTATGTCAATTCTTCCAATCCATGAACTCTGGATATTTTTCCATTTTGTTGAGGTTTTTCTTTAGATCTATTTTAATAATCCTTTATAATTTTCAGTGTATAGGTCTTTCATGTTCTTTGTTAACTTTATTCCTAGGTATTTTATTCTTTTGGTTGCAATTTCAAAATGAATGTTTTTCCTTTCTTTTTCTGATGTTTTTTTGTAAGTATACAGGAAGGCAATGAATGCGTTTTTGCACATTGCTTTTGTATCCTGCAACTTGACTATACGTATTTGTGTATTGTTTCTACAGGCTTTTTCGTGTGGAATGTTTAGGGTTTTCTATATACAAAATCATGTCATCCACCAAACGTGACAGTTTGACTTTTTTCTTCCCTACTTGGATGCCTTTTCTTTCTTTCTCTTTGTCTCATTGATCTGGCTAGGTCTTCCAGCACTGTCTTGAATCTTAGTGCTGGGAGTTGATATCCTTGTTTTGTTCCTGACCTTAGAGTAAAAGCTTTGAGTTTTTCACAATTGAGTATATTAGCTGAGTATTTATATAGATGATCTTTACTATGTTGAAGTATTTTCCTTCTATTCCTATATTAATGAAAGTTTTAATCATACATGGATGTTGTATTATATCAAATGCATTTCTGCATTTACTGATAAGATAATATGATTTTTATCCTTTCTTTTGTTAATGTACTGTATTATATTTATTTATTTGATTATGTTGAACCATCCTTGTGCCCCTGGAATGAACCCCACTTGATCATGACGCATTAATTTTTGATGTACTGTTGTATTTGATTTGCTAGTATTTTGTTTAGGATTTTGCATCTGTATTCATCTGAGATATCAATCTGTAACTTTCTTATTTTGTGTGCTATCTTTGACAAGTTTGAGTATCAGGGTTATATTGGCCTCATAGAATGTGTTATGAAGTATTATCTCTTCTTAAATTTTTCAAAAGTTTGAGAAGGATATGTTTTAAATTTTATTAGAATGTCTGGTAGAATTCACTGTTGAGGCCATCTAGTCATGGATTTTGATTTTTGGGGGAAGGATTTTTATGTTACTTTCAATTTCCTCATTGCTGATTAGTCTATTAGTCTGTTCGATTGATCTGTTCAATCAATTCTTCATAATTTATTCTAGGAAGTTTTTATATATATATAGGAACTTATCCATGTCTCCTAGGTTATTGAATTTGGTGGCATATAGTCTTTCATAATATTCTAGTTGATCCTTTGTGTATCTGTGATGTCTGTGTTGACTTACCCTCTCTCATTTCTGATTTTGTTTATATGGGTTTTTCACCTTTTTTTCTTAATGAGTCTAGCCAAGGGTTTGTCAATTTTATTAATCTTTTCAAAGAACCAACTCTTTGTCTTATTAATTTTTATAAGATCTTTTTGTTCTCTATCTCCTTCAATTATGTTTTAATTTTTATTATTTCCTTTCTTCTGCTGATATTAGGTTTCCTTTGGTTTATTTTTTCTAGTTCCTGTATTCATGGTATTAGGTTTTTTACTTGGAATTTTCTTGTTTCCTTCCTTCTTTCTTTTCTTCCTTCTTTTCTTCCTTCTTTCCTTCCTTCCTTCCTTCCTTCCTTCCTTCCTTCCTTCCTTTCTTCCTTTCTTCCTTCCTTCCTTCCTTCCTTTCTTTCTTTCTTTCTTTCTTCCTTCCTTCCTTCCTTCCTTCCTTCCTTCCTTCCTTCCTTCCTTCCTTCCTTTCTTCCTTTCCTTTCTTAAACCTGTAATGGTATAAACTTCTCTCTTATTACAGTTATTTCTGAATCCCAGAAGTTTTTATATATTGTATTGTCATTCTAATTGGTCTCTCTATATCTTTTGATCTCATTTTTTTTATTTCCTCTTTGACCAAGTTATTCTGTGGTAGTATGTTGTTTAATCTACATATAGTTGTAGGTTTCTTTACTTGCTTTTTGCAGTTGCTTTCCAATTTCAAGGCATTGTGGTCGTATAATATGCTTGGTATAATTCCAATGTTCTTAAATTTATTGATGCTAGTTTAGTTTCCCAACATATGGTTTATCCTTGAGAATGTTCTGTGTATACTGAAGAAGAATGTATAATTTTATATTCTGGTATGAAAAGCTCTCTAAATGTCAATTATGCCCATTTGGTCTAGTGTCTCATTTAAGACTGATATTTCTTAATTGATTTTCTGTTTAGTTGATCTGTTTAGAGCTGTCAATGAAGTATTAAAGTCTGTGAGTATGATTGTGTTTTGAGCTGTTTCTCCCTATAGTTTTGTGAATAGTTGTTTTATACATTTCAGTGCTCCCTCATTGGGAGCACTGAAATGCATATAGTGTCCCATTTATCATTTTAAAGTGTCCATTATTGTCCCTTGTTATGTTGAAATCTATTTTGTCATATATAAGCATGTCTACACCCGCTTTTCTGTGGATGTTATTTGCTTGGAGAATCATTGTCCACTCTTTCACTTTGAATCAACCTTTGTCTTACAGCTTAAATGTGTCTCTTGTAGACAGTATATGCTTAGGTTTTGTTTTTTGATCCACTATGCCTCATTTCTCTGCCTTTTTATTGGTGAATCCAAAGCATTTATATTTAGGGAAGTTATTGATGTGTGAAATTTCCTACAGACATTTTATCTTTTGTTTTCTGGTAGCTCTATGTCTCCATTGTGGGTTTTTTTTCCTTTATTTATTTCTATTGTTTTTGTTTGGTGGTATTCCATCATTCTTTCCTCTGCTTCCACTTTCTTATGCTGTATCCTGGTTTGTGTGATTTTTTTATGTGTGGTTACTATAAAATATATACCTGCATTTGTACAGTAACTTTTTTCTTTTGAGTGCATTTGATCTTCCTCCTTCTTTGCCAGTTCAAACCTTTACCACCACCAGCTTTATGTTTTTGTTGTTACAAATTATTCCTGTTTATGCTGCAAGTTATTTGGTGATCTTACTCATGCTTTTCTATTGACCTTATATTCTTTGTTTCAGGTAGAATAACTCCCTTGGGTATTTCCTACAATGGAAGTTTTCTCCTGATAAAATCCCTCAGATTCTTTATGTCTTGGACTATCTTTACTTCTCCTTCATATTTAACTAATAATTTAGTTGAATATATTATTTGTGGCTAGTAATTTATTTTTTTCCAGAAATTTGAATGTTTGGTTCCACTCTCTTCTGACTTGTAGAGTTTCTGCTGAAATGTCAGATGAAATTCTGATGCGTCTTCCTTTGGAGGTCATTTGCTTCTTTTCTGAAGCTCTTTTGAGAATTTCTTATTTTTCATTAATTTAAATTTTTTTATTGATTAAGGTATTACATATCTGTCCCATCACCCCAATGCCCTCACCCTCCTATTGTCTGTGTCAATTGGTTAGGTTTATATGTGTGCATACAAGTCCTTTGGTTGATCTCCCCCACTTACCCCCACCTTCCCCTACCTTCCCTCTGAGGTTTGATGGTCTGATTGATACTTCTTTGGTCTCTATAACAAATAATTTGTATAACCATTACTCTGATAGTCTTTGAATCTGTTTTAGTTCATCAGTTTATGTTGTTCATTATATTCCATAAATGAGTGAGGTCATGTGATATTTATCTTTGTCTGAGTGGCTTATTTCACTTAGCATAATGCTTGCCAGTTCCATACATGCTGTTGCAAATAGTAAGAATTCCTTCCTTTTTAGTATAGTATAGTATTCCATTGTGTAGATGTACATTTTCCTAATCCACTCATCTGTTAATGGGCAGTTAGGTTGTTTCAAAATCTTAGCTATGGTAAATTGTGCCACTATGAACATAAGGGTGCATATATCCTTTCTGACTGGTGTTTCTAGTTTCTTGGGATATAGTCCTAGAAGTAGGGTTACTGAGTCAAATGGGAGTTCCATTTTTAGATTTTGAGGAAACTCTATACTGTTCTCTACAGTAGCTGCACCAGTCTACATTCCCACCAGCAGTGCATGAGGGTTCCTTTTTTTCCGCACCCTCTCCAGCACTTGTCATTTGTTGATGATAGTCATTCTGACAGGTGTGAGATAGTACCACATTGTCATTTTGATTAGTATCTCTCCAATAATTAGTGGCATTGAGCATGTTTTCATATGCCTCTTGGCCTTCCTTCTATATTTTTTGAAAAGTATCCATTTAGGTCCTTTGCCCATTTTTTTATTCGGTTGTTTATCTTCCTTTTGTTAAGTTGTATGAGTTCCCTGTAAATGTTGGAGATTAAACCCTTATCAGATATAACATTGGCTTTCTGGTTGTTTTGTTGATGATTTCTTTTGCTGTGCAACAGCTTTTTATTTTAATATTGTCCCATTTGTTTATTTTCTCTTTAGTTTACATTGTCTGAGATTTTTCTGCCTGTGGATTCCTCTTCTATTTTTATGATTTCTGTCTTATGTTTAAATTCTTTATCCATTTTGGGTTTATTTTTGTCTATGGTGTAATTTGGTAGTCTAGTTTTATTGTGTTTGTTTGTTTGTTTTTTGCATGGATCTGTCCAATTTTCCCAATACCATTTATTGAAAAGACTGTCTTAACTCCATTGTATGTTCATGCCTCCTTTGTCAAATATGAATTGAGCATAGTGGTTGGGATTAATTTCTGTGTTCTCTATTCTATTCCATTGGTCTATATGTCTGTTCTTGAGAAGTACCAGGCTGTTTTGAAAACAGTAGCTTTGTAATACAGTTTGAAATCTGGTACTGAGATCCCATATACTTTATTCTTCTTTCTCAGGATTGCTGCAGCTATTCGAGGTCATTTTTATTCCTGATCAATTTTTGGAAAGTTCTTTCTAGGTCTGTGAAATATGTCATTGGTATTTTAATGGGGAGGACATTGAATCTATAGATTGCTTTGGGGAGTGTAGACATTTTGATGATGTTGATTCTACCAATCCATGAACATGGTGTGTTCTTCCATCTGTTTATGTCTTCCCCTATCTCTTTTTTCAGTGTCCTCTAGTTTTCCACCTATATGTCTTTTACCTCCTTAGTTAAGTTTATTCCTAGGTATCTTTAATTTTTTAAAGTATATTTTATTGATTTTGCACAGAGAGGAAGGAAGAGGGGTAGAGAGTTAGGAACATCGATGAGAGAGAGACATCAATCAGCCACCTCCTGCATGCCCCCTGCTGGGGATGTGCCCACAACCAAGATACATGCGCTTGACCGGAATCGAACTTGGGACCTTTCAGTCCGTAGGTCGACGGTCTATACACTGAGCCAAACCAGTTTCAGCTATCTTAATTTTTTGATGTGATGATAAATAGGATTGTTTTTTAGTCTCTCTTTCTGTAAGTTCACTATTGGTGTATAAAAATGACAGATTTTTTGGCATTAATTTTGTATCCTGCTATATTACCTAATTCATTTATTAAGTCTAATAACTTTTTGATGGAGGCTTTAGGGTTTTCTATGCACAGTATCATGTCATCTGAGAATGAGGGCAGTTTTACTTCTTTTCCGATTTGGATGCCTTTTATTTCTTCTTGTTGTCTGATATCAATGGCTAATACTTCCAGTACTATGTCAAACAGGAGTGGTGAGAGTGGGAATCCCTGTTTTGTTCCTGTTCTTATGGGAAATGGTTTTAGTTTTTGCCCATTGAGTATTACATTAACTGTGTATGGCTTTTATTATGTTGAGTTATGATCTTTTCATTCCCACCTTGCTGAGAGTTTTTATCAAGAAGGGGTGTTGGATTTTGTCAAATGCTTTTTGTGCAACAATGGCTATGATTATATGATTGTTATCTCTCAATTTGTTCATGTTAGATATCATGTTTATTGATTTGTGAATATTGTGCCATCCTTGCATCCTCAGGATAATTCCTACTTGGTCATGGTGTATAATCTTTCTGAAATACTGCTGGACCTGATTTGCTAGAATTTTGTTGAGGATTTTGGTATCTATGTTCATGAAGGATATTAGCCTGAAATTCTCTTTTATTGTGTTGTCTTTATCTAGTTTTGGTAATAGGGTGATGCTGTATTCATATTATGAGCTTGGAAGTGTTCCTTCCTCTTGAATTTTTTGGGATAGTCTGAGGATAGATTTTAGTTCTTCCTTGAATGTTTGATAAAACTCCCCGGTGAAGCTGTCTGGCCCTGGACTTTTGTTTGCTGGAAGCTTTTTGATTACTGCTTCAATTTCTTCCATAGTTACTAGCCAATTGAAATTTTTAGATTCTTCCTGATTGAGTTTTGGAAGATTGTATTTTTCTAGGAATATGTCTATTTTCTCCATGTTGTCTAGTTTGTTGTTTGTTGGAATAAGTTGTTCATAGTTTTGTGTTTTTTTTTTACAACCTTTGCATTTCTGTAGAGTCTGTTGTTATTTCTCCTCCTTCATTTCTGATTTTGTTTATTTGGGTCCTTTCTCTTCCCTTCTTGGGGAGCCTGGCTAAAGGTTCATCAGTCTTGTTTATCCTGTCAAAGAACCACCTCTTGGTTTCATTGATCATTTTATTTTTATGTATTTTTTGTCTTTATGTCATTTATTTCTGGTCTGATCTTTATTAGCTTTCTCCTTCTGTTCACTCTCATCATTTATTATTGCTTTCTTTCTAATTCTTTAAGTTGTAGAGTTAAATGATTTCCTACCATTTTTGCTTGTTTTTTGAGTTAAGCCTGTATAGCTATAAACTTCACTCTCAGGACTGTTTTCATTGTGTCTCATAGATTTGGGGTGGTTGTGTTTTTATTGTCATTAGTTTCCATGATGTTTTTAATTTCTTCTTTGATCTCTTTTTGGTAACCCAATCATTATTTAATACCATGCAACTCAACTTCCAAGTGTTTGTAATTTTTGGAATGTTTTTTATTATAGTTTATTTCTAATATAATTTCATTGTGGACTGAGAACATGCTTGATATGATTTTTATCTTCTTGAATTTGAAGAGACTTTGCCTCTGACCAAATATGTGGTCTCTGTTTGAAAATGTCCCATGTACACTTGAGAAGAACATATATTCTGTGGCTTTGGGTGAAAGATTCTGAAGATGTCAATTAAGTCCTTCTGATCTAGTGAGTCACATAGGATTGCTGTTTCTTTGGTGATTTTTTGTTTAGAGGAATTATTCAGTGGGTTATTAAAGTCCCCTACTATGACTGTATTGCTATAGATCTCTTCCATGATATCTTCAATAAGTTGTTTTATGTATTTGGGTGCTCCTCTATTGGATGCATATATGTTTACCAGAATTATATCTTCTTGTTAAATTGGTCCCTTTAGTATTATGTAGTGGCCTTCCTTATCTCTTGTTATGGCCTATATTTTGAGGTTTATTTTGTCAGATATAAGTATTGTACCCCAAGCTTTTTCCTCATTTTCATTTGCCTAATTAATTATTTTCCATCTCTTCACTCTCAATCTGGATGAATACTTTGTTCTAAAGTGGGTCTCTTGCAGACAGAAAATATATAGGTCATGTTTTCTTATCCATTCTGCTACCCTATGTCTTTTGATTGGAGCATTTAATCCATTTACATTTAATGTTATTATTGAAAAGTATTTGTTTGTCCTCATTTTTTTCATAATGTTTGTGTTTTTTCTTGCATTTCTGTTTCTTTTTTTAAATTAAATATTTATTATTCAGATTATTACATTTGTTTCTCTTTTTCCCATCCATAGCACCCCTCCACCCAGCTTCCACCCTTCCCTCTGCCCTTACCTCCCTCCCATTGATCTCATCCATAGGTGTATGATTTTTGTCCAGTCTCTCCTTGTACACCCCTTACCTCTTTCCCTCTGAGAATTATCAGTCCACTCCCTTTCTGTGCTCCTGATTCTATTATATTCACCAGTTTATTCTGTTGATCAAATTTTTAATTCACTTAATTTTTATATTCACTTATTGATAGATGTGTATTTGTTGTTCATAATTATTTTTCTCTTTTATTAATTTTTTATACATATCTCCCCATTCCCCCCTCACCCTCCCAGGCATACCCCAACCCCCCAGTGTCTATGTTCATTGGTTATGCTTATATGCATGCATACAAGTCCTTTGGTTGATATCTTATCTACCTCACCTAACTTTAATCTTCCTGCTGTAATTTCACAGTCTGAAGCTTTACTGTCTCTGTATCTATCCTTTTCTTCATCTGTTTATAATGTTCTTTATTATCCCCCAATTAGTGCGATCATGTGATGCTTCTCCTTCATTGACTAGCTTATTTCACTAAGCATAAGGCTCTCTAGTTCCAACCAGGTTGCTGCAAATGGTAAGAATTCCTTCTTTTTAATGGCAGCATAGAATTCCATTGTGTAGACGTACCACAGTCCTCTGATCCACTCATCTGCTGATGGGCACCTAGGCTGTTTCCAAACTGCAGCCATTGTAAATTGTGCTGCTATGAACATAGGGGTGCACAAATCCTTTCTGATTTTTTGTCTTTTACCTTTTTCTTCCTCCTCTTCTAAAAGAGTATCTTTCAGCATTTCATATAATACTGGTTTGGAGTTGATGAGCTCCTTTAGCTTTTTCTTCTCTGTGAAGCTCTTTATCTGTCCTTCAATTCTGAATGATAGCTTTGCTGGATAGATTATTCTTGGTTGTAGGTTCTTGCTATTCATCACGTTGAATATTTTTTGCCACTCCCGTCTGGCATGCATCGTTTCTGTTGAGAAATCAGCTGACAGTCATATGGGTGCTCCCTTGTAGGTAATGAACTGTTTTTCTCTTGCTGCTTTCAATATTCTCTCTTTGTCTTTTGCTCTTGGTATTTTAATGATGATGTGTCTTGGTGTGGTCCTCTTTGGATTCCTTTTATATGGGGTTCTGTGTGCTTCCTGGACTTGTAAATCTATTTCTTTCACCAGATGTGGGAAGTTTTCAGTCATTATTTCTTTAAACAGGTTTTCAGTATCTTGCTCTCTCTCTTCCTCTGGCACCCCCACAATTCTGATGTTGGTATGCTTGAAGCTGTCCCAGACGCTCCTTACATTATCTTCACATTTTTGGATTCTTTTCTCTTCTTGCTTTTCCAGTTGAGTGTTTTTTGCTTCTTTATATTTCAAATCTTTGACTTGATTCTTGCCTTCCTCTAGTCTGCAGTTAGGACTCTATATAATATTTTTTATTTCAGTCAGTGTATGTTTAATTTGTAGTTGGTCCTTTTTCATCTCTAGTTGGACCTTTTCCATCTCTAGTTGGATCTTTTGCATCTCTAGTTGGTCCTTTTTCATCTCCTCTTGGCTCTCACTAACTTTATCCAACTTCTCTAGCATATTCTTGAAAAACCTTATAAGTGTGGTTTTGAACTCTATATCCAGTCATTTTTTCCCCCTCCATTTCTTTTGTTTGTGATCCCTTCTCTTGTCTTGGCATTTTCACTATGCCGGGGAAACTTCTTTGTTGAATTCAGCCTTATGATACCGACTAGCAAAACTGAAGAAGCCTCTGTTGAGCTTGGGATGGGTGGAGTCTCAGGGCTTAAGGGACCACCTTGCCTTCCAGTCTGTCCCGCCCTCCATGGCCCCTGAGTCTCAGGTGACTGGGTAATCCCTGGAGCGGTCCTTGTGCGCGTGCCCGCATTGCCTCTAGACCCCTGCCTTTCCAGCTCCCCTGTGTACCAGGACCACAGGAGTCTAGGTCTCCAGGGTTTCGCCCGAAACAGGGGCTTAGTGGACTCAGAAGTGGCACAGTTGGGACTGTCTGTCTCCCGCCCACTCATGAAAGCCAGCAGCACAATCAGCAATCTGTCCTCCGTGCAGTGCCATGCGTGACAAGACCTCGGATCTTTTGCGACTTCCCTAAATTTCGGTGCACCTCTCCCTTTTCACAGTTCAAACTCCCCCGTATGAGTTTCGGCTGGATCTGGGGTTTAGTGTTGTAAGATAAGGGATTCAATGCCGTTGGGAGTCTCCATTTCCCTCCTGCCAGAGAGAGCCAGCCAGTTACTCTGGCACCCGCTCTCTCAGGGAGCGCGTCTCCATACCTCAGCTTTTTGCAGCTCCTCTGGGTTTCTGTGAGCCCCTCTCTTTCCTTCTAGCTGTAGAACTTCCACTCAGCCAGCTTTCCTGTGGTTCTGGATGATGTCTGTTCTGTCTTTTAGTTGTAGTTTTGAAATTGTTGTGCGAGGCAGCAGTGTAGGTGTTTACCTATGCTGCCATCTTGGTTTCTCCTGTTTCTTCTTTTTACAGCAGTTACTTTATTATTTCCTTCGTTGATGGCTTGGTGGTAATAAACTTTCTTAATACTTTTTGTCTGTGAAGCTCCTGATTCCACCTTCAATTTTGAATGACAGTCTTATTGCATAAAGTATTCTTAAGTTCAGTCTCTTGCTTTGCATCACTTTGTTTTTCTCATTCCATTTTCTTCTGGCTTGGTGTGTTTCTATTGAGAAATCAATTGATATTATAAAGGGGAGATCTCTTGTAGTTACTTTCTGTCTCTCTTTGGTAGCCTTTATGTTCTTACTTTGTCAATGATGCTTGACAATTTAATTATGATGTGCCTTGGTGTTGGTCTTTTTGGGTTCATCTTGTTTGTGACTCATATATTTCTTGGACTTAGGCTTTTTTTTTTAATTGCCAATATCACAGAAGTTTTATGTCATTATTTATTATTTATTTAATTTATTTTTTTATTGTGTTACATGTATACATATCGCCCCATTGTCCCCCTCTCCCAGGTATACCCCACCTCCCAGTGTCTTGTGTTCATTTGTTATGCTTATATGCATGCATACAAGTCCTTGGGTTAATCTCTTATCTACCCCACCTTTCTTAACCTTCCTGCTGTAATTTGACAGTCTGTTTGATGCTTTATGGCATGTATACATATCTTCCCATTGCCCACCCCCAGGCATACCCTAATGCTCCAGTGTCTTGTGTTCATTGGTTATGCTTATAGGCATGGATACAATTCCTTTGGTTGATCTCTTATCTACCCCACCTCTCCTTAACCTTCCTGCTATAATTTGATAGTCAGTTTGATGCTTTACTGCCTCCATATCTATCCTTTTGTTAATCAGTTTATAATGTTCTTTATTATCCACAAATGAGTGAGATTATGTAGTGTTTTTCCTTCATTGACTGGCTTATTTCACTAAGCATAAGGCTCTCCAATTCCATCCAGGTTGCTGCAAACAGTAAGAATTCTTTCTTTTTAATGGCAGCATAGAATTCCATAGTGTAGATGTACCATAGTTTTCTGATCCACTCATCTGCTGATGGGTACCTAGGCTGTTTCCAAATTGTTTACATTGTAAATTGTGCTGCTGTGAACATAGGGGTGCATAAATCCTTTCTGATTAGTGTTTCTAATTTCTTAGGATATATTCCCAAGAGTGGGATTGCTGTGTCAAATGGGAGTTCCATTTTTAGTTTTTTGAGGAAACTCTATACTGTTCTCCACAGAGGCTGCACCAGTCTGCATTCCCACCAACAGTGCACAAGGGATCCTTTTTCTCCACATTCTCGCCAACACTTGTCATTTGTTGATTTGTTGATTGCCATTCTGACAGGTGTGAGATGGTATCGCATTGTTGTTTTGATTTGCATCTCTCAGATAATGAGTGACTTTCAACGTATTTTCATGTGTCTCTTGGCCTTCCTTCTGTCATTTTTTGAAAAGGTTCTATTTTTTATTGGATAATTTATCTTCCTTTTATTAAGTTGTATAAGTTGGCTGTAGATGTTGGAGATTAAACCTTAATCAGTGATAACATTTGGTTTCTTTTGCTGGGCAAAAGCTTTTTATTTTGATGTAGTCCCATTTGTTTATTTTTTCTTTAGCTTCAATTGCCTTTTGAGCAGTATCAGTGAAGAAGTTCTTTCAGCATATATCTGAGATTGTGCTGCCTATGGATTCCTCTATTATTTTTATGGTTTCCAGTCTTATGCTTAAATCCTGTATCCATTTTGAGTTTATTTTTGTGTATGGTGTAAGTTAGTAGTTTAGTTTCTTTTTTTTTGCATGTATTTGTCCAATTTTCCCTACACCATTTATTGAAGAGGCTGTCTTGACTCCATTGTATGTTCATGCCTCCTTTGTCAAATATTAGTTGAGCATAGTGGATTGGGTGGATATATGGATACTCTATTCTATTCCATTGGTCTATGTGTCTGTTCTTGTGCCAGAAGCAGGCTGTTTTGAGAACAGTGGCTTTGTAATATAGCTTGAAATCTGGTATTGAGATCCCACCTACTTTATTCTTCTTTCTTAGGATTACTGTGGCTATTCAGGGTCTTTTTTTGTTCCAGATGAATATTTGAAGAGTTGTTTCTAGGTCTGTGAAATATGTCATTAGTATTTTAATGGGGAGTGCATTGAATCTATAGATTGCTTTAGGGGGTATGGACATTTTAGTGATGTTGATTCTCCCAATCCATGAGCATGGTATGCTCTTCCATCTTTTTTTTTTTCAGTGTCCCGTGATTTTCCGAGTATAGGTCTTTTACCTCCTTAGTTAGGTTTATTCCTAGGTATCTTAATTTTTTTGGTGCGATGGTAAATGGGATTGCATTTCTAGTCTCTCTTTCTGTGATTTCACTATTAGTGTGTAGAAATGCCATAGAATTCTTGGCATTAACTTTGTATCCTGCTACATTGCTGAATTCATTAACTAAGTCTATTAGTTTTTGGATGGAGTCTTTCGGTTTTTTTTTATATATATACAATACCATGTCATCTGCAAATAAGGACAGCTTTAATTCTGCTTTTCCAATTGGGATATCTTCTATTTCTTCTTCTCTAATTGCAATGGCTAATACTTGCAGTACTGTGTCAAATGGGAGTGGTGAGAGTGGGCATCCTTGTCTTGTTCCTGTTCTTAGGAGAAATGGTTTTAGTTTTTGCCCATTGAGTATGATGTTAGCTGTGGGTTTATCATATATGGCTTGATGATGTTGAGGTATGATCCTTCTATTCCCACCTTGCTGAGATTATTTATCAAGAAAGGGTGTATTTTTTGTCAAAAGCTTTTTCTGCATCAGTTGATATGACTAAGTGATTTTTATCTCTCAATTTGTTTTTATGATATATCATGTTTATTGATTTGCAGAAATTGTACCATCTTTGCATTCCTGGGATAAATCTTATTTGGTCATGGTGTATGATCTTTCTGAGGTACTGCTGGATCCGATTTGCTAGAATTTTGTTGAGGATTTTGGCATCTATGTTCATGAGAGATATTGGCCTGTAATTCTCTTCTTGTTGTCTTTATGTGGTTTTGGTATTAGGATGATGCTGGCTTCAATGAAGGTGTCTGGAACTGTTCCTTCTTCTTGAATATTTTTGAATAGTCTGAGAAGGATAGGTTTTAATTCTTCCTTGAATGTGTGGTAAAACGCTCCCGTGTAGCCTTCTGGTCCCGGGCTTTTTTTTGCTGGAAGTTTGATGACTGCTTCAATTTCTTCCATAGTTATTGAACTATTGAGAGTTTTAGATTCTTCCTGGTTGAATTTTGGAAGGTTATATTTTCCTAGGAATATGGCCATTTCCTTCAGGTTGTCCAATTTCCTCGAATAGAGCTGTTCATAGTAATTTTTAACAATCCTTTTTATTTCTGCAGGGTCTGTTTTCTCCTCTTTCCTTTCTGATATTGTTTATTTGGATCTTCTCTCTTTGCTTCTTGGTGAGCCTGGCTAGAGGTCCATCAATAGTGTTTATCCTTTGAAAGAACCAGCTCTTTGTTTTGTTGATCTTTTGAATTGTTTCTTTGGTCTCCATGTTGTTTATCTCCTCTCTGATCTTTACTATTTTCTTCCTTCTGCTTACACTGGGCTTTTCTTGTTGGTCTCTTTCAAGCTCTTTGAGTTGTAAGGTTAGGTAATTTATTACCATTGTTTCTTATTTCTTGTGTTTCTTTTTGTTTGTTTGTTTGTTTGTTTTTTTCAGTAGCCTTGTAGAGCTATGAACTTCCCTCTCAAGACTGCTTTCACAGTGTCCCATAAATTTTGTATTGTTGTGTTGTCATTGTCATTTGTTGCCAAGATGATTTTTTTTCTTCCTTGACCATCTGGTTACCCAGTCGTTGTTTAATAGCATGCTCTTTAGTCCCCATGTGTTTGATTTCTTTGTATTGTTTTTATTGGAGTTGATTTCTAGTTTTATGCCACTGTGATCTGAGAAAATGCTTGATATGATTTCTATCTTCTTGAATTTGAAGAGACTTTGCCTATGAGCCAACATATGGTCTATCTTTGAAAATGACCCATGTGCACTTCAGAAGAATGTATATTCTGTGGCTTTGGGATGAAATGTTCTGAAGATGTCAGTTAATTCTATCTGGTCCAGTGATTCATTAGGATTGATTTTTCTTTGCTGATTTTTTGTTTAGAGTATTTGTTCAGTGGTGACAATGGGGTATTAAAGTGTCCTACTATTATTGTATTGTTGTCAATCTCTCCCTTAATATCCTCCGAGAGCTGGTTTTTTTATGTATTTATGTGCTCCTATATTGCATGCGTATATGTTTACCAGAGTTATTTCTTCTTGTTGGATTGTTCCCGTTAGTATTATGAAGTGGTCTTTTTATCTCTTGTTATGTCCTTCACTTTGAGATGTAATTTGTCACATATAAGTATTGCAACCCCAGCTTTTTTTCATTTCCATTTGCCTGAAACACCATCTTCCATCCCTTCACCCTCAATCTGTGTGCATCTCTTTTCCTGAGGTGAGATTCTTGTAGACAGCACATATATGGATCATTTTTTTTCTGATCAAATCGGTTATCCTATGTCTTTTGATTGTAGCATTTAATCCACTTACATTTAAAGTTATTATTGATAGCTATTTATCTGTTGCCGTTTTTATTCTTTATCCCTGTGTTCCTTCTTCACTCACTATTTCTTTTTTTACAGCAGACCCTTTAACATTTTTTTGTGTTGCTGGTTTGGTGGTAATAAATTCCCTTAGTCCTTTTTCTTCTGTGAAGCTCCTAATTTTACCTTCAATTTTGATTGAAAGCCTTGCTGGGTACAGTATTCTTGGATTCAGTCCCTTCCTTTGCATGTCATTATTTCTTCAAACAGGGTTTCTACTCCTTGCTTTGCTTTCTCTCCTTCTGGTCCACCTATTATGAGATTGTTTTTTGGTTTTGTGTTGTCCCAAAGCTCCCTTATGCTCTCCTCTTGCTGTTTAAATTTTCTTTCCAATTGCTCCTGTGTTTAAGTTTATTTTCTACCTTGTCTTCGAATATGCTGATGTCATCTTTAGCTTCTTCTAGTCTACTGTTTAACCCTCCATTGTGTTTTTTATTGTGGCTATGTTGTTCTTAATTTCCTCTTGGTTCTTTTTCATGTAGGTGACATTCTCATTCAGCTCCTTTTAATTCTTATTGACTTGTGTGTATTTGTCATCTACAATTTGAGCATCCTTATAACCATTACGCTGAATTCTTTCTCTGACAAGTTACTTATCACAATTTCATTTAACTCCCTTTCTGGTGATTCCTCTTTTTTTTTTTTTTCCTTTGGGGATTTCTTTTGTTCTCCCCATTTTTGCTGTAATGATTTAATTGTTTCTGTGTCTTAGATCCAACTACTTTGCTACCCAGGTTTTTTTGGGAGGGAATTGTGCTACTGGTGTGATCTTTCTGGTCTCTTGGGTTTGGTAATCTAACGTAGCTCCCTACTTGATCTATTTGGGTTCTCTTGATGTAATTGGATCTTAAATGTTAGTTTCTTATTCATGAAGTCTCATCATGGGTTAGCAATTTGACCCACCCCCACATTCATTGTTCAAGCTGTTCTGAATGTAATTGTGGTTCAGGCTCTTTTGGAAAAGGTTGTCTGAGGTCTCACTGGAAAGTGCTCACTGTGTGTTCACAGAGTCTATGGCCTGGGATAAAGGAGTCTCAGGGCCTGACGCTCAGGAAGTGTGACTTTGGCTTTTGTGGTGTGACTCTTGATGGATTAGTGTCACTCTGAAACTCAGTAAAAGGGGCCTTGAGCCTGTGACCATGTGGAGTGGGTGTCCTATAGTGTGTGGTTGAGGCAATAGTACTCTGGCCAAAGTGATTTCCCTCTCTGTATCATGAGGGATTTCCCTCTCTGTTCAGGATCCAGTAACAGGCTGTCCAGAAGTAGCTAGCCAGGAAGAGGATGTCATGGATACTACTGAGGGAGCCATCTGCCCTTGATTGGAGAGGCACACACCCAGTGCCAGCACACAATGGGGTCCAGGAGCTGTCTTCAAGGTGTGTGTGCTCGTGGGGCCCACATGCTGGATTGGAGCTATTGTGGTATGCCACCAGCCCCATTGAGGGAGAAGTAGCAGTTTCTGCTTTCAGGGATGTATGCCCTTGGCTGAATATGGACACCCAATGGCTGCTTACAGAGGTGCCCAGGATCTGTCTGCTGAGGCAGTGGGCTCAGGAGTCCCACTGAGTGGTGCTCCTGCAGGGACTGGATGCCAGTGGCCAAGATTGTGCCTTGTGGTGGCTCAGTAAAGTACCCAGGGGCTTCCTGCTGGGGCAGCAGGCTCAGAGAGCTTGCTTGATGGATCAGTGATACTGTACTGGCAGCTCACAGTGGCATCCGGGAGTCACCTACTGGGGCGATGGTCTCAGGAAGCTTGCATACTGAAACCAAATGACCACGGTGTCTATGGGTATGCAGCTGGGAAGGGAGAAGTCCAAATTTCTACTGTCTGGACAGTGGACCCTTGTTTGGCTATGAGCATACCCAGCCGGGGCTCAAGCAGGCACCCAGCAGCCATCTATAGGGGCAACATGCTCAGTAGGCCTGCATGCTGGAAAGGCACAACTGCAGTGTACAGAGGTCAGCAGCCAGGGAGGGGGATTCCTAATTTTTGCTGCCTTGTGCTCTTGGTTGAAATCACACATGCCCAGTAGGGGCTCACAGAGGCACCCAGGAGCCATCTGTTGGGGTGGTGGGGCTCAGAAGGCCTGTACTCTTGAAAGGTATGACTATGGTGTCCTGAGGTTGGCAGCTGTGGGGTGGGAAGACTCAGTTTTTGCTGCTGCGCCATGGTTGAAGACATGTGCTCCCAGTGGTGGCTCACAGGGGCACCTGTGGTGCATTTGCCAGCACAGTGTACTGATGCACTCTAAAGGCCCCTGGCACTGAAGCCATGTGACCGAGGTGTCTGTGGGCAGGTATCCCAAAATAGGGAATTCAGAATTTCTATTGTCATCCAGTGCACCTCTGTTTGTTTAAGAGTGTGCCCAGCTGGGGCTCACAGCAGCACCCAACAGCTATCTGTGGAGCGGTGGTCTCAGGAGGCCTGCATTATGGAAATGCATGACTGTGGTGTTTGGAAGTCTACTGTTGGGGTTGGGGGAAGTTGTACTTACTGCTGTGGGAGGCATGCACCTTTGGAGGTGGAGGTCCTAGGGTCTGCAGGTCTGTGGGTAGGGCAGCAGGATTTTGGCTGGAGTGGCTGCCAGATCGTGGGCAGTGTCCAAGGCCTGTTTGGGTGGTGATATTGATTAGTTCCTAGAAGAGGCCGTTCTCCCCTTCAAGATGGTGTGGGCTTCGTGCCCGAGTTCCTCAGCCCAGGGATTGTCTGACACAGTGGTTGGTTCTCCCTGTCCAGGAGAGTCTGGTCTGCCAGCCCCTGCTACTCCTGCCAGATTTAACTGTCCCTCACTCACTCATATCCTCTCCCTCACCTCCATCCTGCCAGCCGCCATCTTCTTGAATCTCTATAATATTTTTAGTGTTTCATTTGTTTTATAAAAAATGCTAACAGCACACTAAAATTATTATATTAATATTAGTGGCCTGGTGCACAAAATTCATGCATGAGTGTCCGGGGGTGGCCCTCAGCCCTGGCCTGCACCCTTTCCAATATGGGACCCCTCGAAGAACGTTCTACTGCTGGTTTACAGGGATTGGGCCTAAACCAGCAATTGGACATCCCTCTCGCAATCAGGACTGCTGTTTCCTAACCATTTTCCATGCCTGCCTGATTGCCCCTAACCACTCTGCATGCTGGCTTGCTCACCCCAAAATGCCCCCGCCACTGGCCTGCTTGCCCCCAAATGCTCCCTGCCAGCCTCATCACCCCAATTGCCCCCTGTGCCAGCCCATTTACCCTCAACTGCTCCCCCCTGATGGCCTGCTCATCCCCACCTTGCTTCCCCACTGGCCTACTAGCCCCCAACAGCCCCCCTGCTGGTCTTCTCACTCCAAACTGCCCCCCCCACTATCCTGATCATCTCCAACTGACCCCCACTGACAGCCTGCTTGCTCCCAACTAGCCCCCCTGCTGCTCTGCTTACCCCCAATGGCCCCAACCCCCAAGAGTCTGATCACCCACAACTGCCATCCCATTCTGGCCTGATTACTCACAAATTACCTCCTCTCTTGACCTCTAACTGCCTCTACCTCAACTCCACCACCATGGCTTTGTCCAGAAGAACGTCCGGAAGGTCTCCTGGAAGGTCTCCCAGTCTAATTATCATATTACCCTTTTATTAGTATAGCTAGAGGCCTGGTGCATGGGTGGGGGCTGGCTGGTTTTCCCTGAAGGGTTTCTGGATCAGGATTGGGGTTCCACTGGGGTGCCTGGCCAGCCTGGGTGAGGGGTTGAGGGCACTTTTCAGTCTGGCCACACCTCCTTCAGGGTGGGAGTCCCACTGGGGTGCCTGGCCAGCCTGGGTGAGGGGCTGATGGCTGTTTGCAGGCTGGCCAGGCACCTCAGCGGGGATCTCCACCCTGAAGGGGGTGTGGCCAGCCTGAAAACAGCCCTCAGCCCCTAACCCAGGCTGTCTCTTTTTTTATGTTTTGCTCAATCTCTCCACCCCCCACCCATACCAGAGCTATCTGCCTGCTCTCTATGAGTCTGTCTGTATTTTGCTTGGTAGTTCAGTTTGTTTATTAAGTTCCACATATGAGTGAAATCATATGGTACTTGTCTTTCTCTGACTGGCTTACTTCACTTAGCATAATGTTCTCCAGGTCCCTAATTACACTTAAAAAAACACACCATTTTCCAAATAAGGCTCACACTCATAGGTTCCTGATTTAGGATGTGGACATACAATTTCAAGGGCCACATTACAATATATTAAAGATGATTTAAGAAGAGAGATGAAAAAATGGCCTTAGTGGATAGATGTCAGAGTGTTGTAAAATCAGTAAACTTTTTATACTACCCAGATTAACAGCCTTGTTAGCAGGTCCAGTTAATGTTATGAAGTGATAATACTCCTCAATTTTTTTTGTTTCCATATAAATGTTAGAGGAATAATATGTTAAAAGAAAAGGAAACATTTGCACATAGACATTTTTTTTCTCTTTAAAGGGTGAACTATTTTAAACTGTGTGTAATATAAATATATTTTACTCTCTAGTCACCAGGTTCACAAAAGTCTCTCATCAATTTTCTGAACTTGAAGGCTTCCATATTTGTTGCCTCATTCAGGTCCCTTTGATCCTATCTTGAAGTGGCATATAAAACTGAATAAGCAAAGGTCAGTCCTTAGATAAACATCAAACTAACCCATAACTTGCAATAGCCAGCCCAGGAAGACAATAAACCTCTGTAGTAAACTGTCTAGGAAGTAACAGAGAAAAAAACAGTCTGTGTAATCAGTCCAAAATCAGCCAGGAATTGTTCAATAACTTCCAGCTTCTGTATACTTTGGATACACTTCCAACATAGAACTAATTGGAGTAAATAAAATATGATCTTATATCAGATCAACATAGGCTGCTCTGCTTCTTGTTAGCCTATCTCCAGCTCCCCTATGCCCACAGCTTCCAAATAAGGGTATACCTGAAGACTTCACTTTTTCCCCTACTATAAAGCTTTACCACTTCTTTGCCTTTGAATCTCTGAAAAAAAATGCAAGAAATGGTGGCTGTCTTCTTACTATAACAAATTCTGGATTTAATTGTTCTAATTTGGTTGGTATTTCTGTATTTCCACTGGAGGCATGGGGAAATTTTGAATGCTCTCTCACTCATTGTAATAGAGATGTAGGGCTCTACAAGGCTTTCCTCAGTCCCATCACACTAGATCCATCGTTAAGAATTCCAACTCCAGTGCAATGAGAGGCTATGAGAGTTCTCTGACTAGAATTTGGAAATAAGAATTATCAGTCTTTTCTGTTTTCTTGTCCTTCTAAAACTAGCTGGGGTTTTATTTTATTTTGTTATTTACTAGAGGCCCAGTGCACAAAATTCGTGCATGGGCGGGGTGTGTCCCTCAGCTCAATCTGCACCCTCTCCAATCTGGACCCCTCAGGGGATGTCCAACTGATGGTTTAGGCCGGATCCCTGCGGGATCCAGCCAATTCTGGCAATTGGACATCTCTTTCACAATCTGAAACTGCTGACAAACCACTCGCCTGCCTGCCTGCCTGCCTGATTGCGCCTAATAACTCTGCATGCCAGCCTGATAGCTCCCTAACTGATCCCCTGCTGGCATCATTGTCCCCAACTGCCCACTTCTATTGGGCCCGATCACCCCCAACTGCCTTCTCCCATGGGCTGAGGGGACTGGGGGACTCCACTGGATGAGGGGAGGGCAGAAGGGACTGGGGGACTGAGGATGGATGAGGCTAGATGCTGCAAGGACTGAGTGAGGTGGGGCTGAGGGGACTGGAAGACTCTGGGTGGATGAGGCATGTGGTGCCTGCCACCCCTGGCAGAGCTGAGGGGACTGGGTGCCACCATCTTGTGGCTGTGAGCACTACCATCTTCTGAAAGCATGACAGTCAATTGGTATATTCCTTCTTTATTAGATTGAATTTATATTTTGAATTAATATTTGTTTAGTTTTCATTTAAAGCAGTTTAAATTTTCACTTACAGTTGCTATACATTTAGTGTACACCCAGTGATTAGACATTATATAGCTTACTAAGTGATCATCCCAATAAATCTAGTTAGCAGCCATCTGACATCATACATAGTTATTACAGTATTGTTGACTATATTCCCTATGCTGTACTATATATCCCCATGACTATTCTGTAACAACCAGTTTGTACTTCACCTCTTTTACCCAGCTGCCCAACACCTCTCCCATTTGGCAACCATTAAAACGTTCTCCATCTATGAGATTGTTTATGTTCTGCTTCTTTGTTTTTAAAGATTTACTTGTCAATAGATATGGCTTTATTGCCATTTTATTGTTCATAGTTTTAATTTTTTTCTTCTTCTTAAAGAAGACCCTTTATATAATACTGATTATTTTGGTGAGGAATTCCTTTAGTTTTCTCTTGTCTGGGAAGCTCTTTATGTCCTTCCATTCTAAATGATACCTTTGCTGGGTAGAATAATCTTGGTGTAGGTCCTTGCTTATCATCGCTTTGAATATTTGTTGTCACTCTCTTGTGATCTGCAAAGTTTCTGTTGAGAAATTAGCTGGCAGTCATATGGGTGATCCCTTGTAGGTAATTAAGTGATATTCCCTTGCTCCTTTTAAGATTTTATCTTTAACCATTTGTATTTGCACTTCTTGGGCTTTTATGTCTATTTCCATTACCAAGTTAGGGAAGTTATATGTTATTACTTTTGTAAATAAGTTTTCAATTTCTTGCTCTTTCTCTCTTTTACTTCTGGCACCCCCATGATGCAAATGTTAATATTCTTGAAGTTTTTCCAGAGGCTCCTTATACCAACCTCATTTTTGAAAATTATTATTTTTTTCTTTTTGTTCTGGGTATTTTTTGCTTCCTTATATTACAAATCACTGATTTAATTCTTGGTCTTTCCTACTCTACTGTTGATTCCCTGTAAATTATTCTTTATTTCAATTAGTGCATCCTTAATTTCTGACTGGTTATTTTCTTTTTATGATGTTGAGGTCCTCACTAAGTTCTTGGAGCATCCTTATAACCAATGTTTTGAACTCTGCATCTGACAGATCGATTATCTCTGTTTTGGTTAGTTCTTTTTCTGGAGTTTTACTCTGTTCTTTCATTTCAGACATGTTCCTTTGTCTCCTCATTTTGGCAGCCTTTCTGGGTTTGTTTCCATGTATTAGGCAGATCTGCTATGTATCTCAGGCTTAGTATAGTGGCTTATTTTAGTAATTTCCTGTAGGGTCCAGTGCCACAGCCTCCCTGATCATCGAAGTTAGGCACTCCAGTTGTGCAACCACTCCCCATGTGAGCTGTATTGACCCTCCTGTTGTAGTTGAGCCATGATTGTTGTTAGCCCATCAATGGAAGGGATTTACCCCAGGCTGATCTACTATAAGGACTGGCTCCCACCACTGACCACTATGGATGATCAACTACGCAGGGACCTTCCCCGCAGAGAAGGGCATACTTCAGCAGGGCTGTGGTACCCACTGAGTTTGCACCTTGAGTTTGTCACTGTGGAAGTTGTTGGGTGATATTTTGATGTGGTCTGAAGATGTCCACCAATGCACTGGCTCTGGGGCCTCCTGAGAAATACAGGCCTGCACTTAGAAGTCAGGCCAGAGGCTAGGCTACTGCACCTTTGCAGCCATTGAAGACAAATTTCACATACCCATGATGAGGTAGGACTAAAACCCCAACCCCCTATATAGTAGCCATGACTGTGCCCGCCCAGTGCTGCAGGACAAAGAAGCCCTCCAACCTCCCTAGCTTAGATTTTAAAGGACTCTATTAACCCACCTTTCTGAGGACTTTGGCTATACAAATGGTTAATCTGAGGGAATTCTTTTATAAGGACCCACACCAGTGACTCACTTTGTTCCTGCCTTCTATCCTTTCAGATCTTCTTCCCCTCTGTCTAGAAATGGATTTTCACTTTGCCTATGTAATGGGTCCAAAATCTGGGATTATTGCTTAGCTGTGTAGTCTTGTGGAAATTACTACTTAGAAACTCATTTTCATCATGCATAGGATGATAATGACAAAAGTACTTACCACATAGGGTTATGAAGATTATATGAACTAAATTAATGAAAATCATTCTAGAACAATGCCTGGAACATAGTGCGTTCTGAAAAAGAATTGCCTATTGCAATGAATACCAAGGTTCTAAAATATTATTAGTGTTGCAATAGAGGTATTGGATGCCATCTGGGTTATAAAAATGGTGTTTTATTCTACTAGGAGAAAGTCACAGCAGACATCATAGGGAAGCTTTACTTAAAATATCAGTAATTACATGTGTGAAAATAAACAGAAACCTTATTTAAAATAAAGTTGGTAGGTTAGAATTTTCATGCATATGTCACTCAGTGCACATTACTGACCCCAAAAGAAAGATGTAATTAATTTGCATCTCTGATAGGAAGTGGAACTACTTTTCTACCTCAACAGGAGGGAGGAAAGATTCTTCCTTGCCTAGTAATAGCTCAGTCAATGACAGACTGCCATAACTTAGCCAGTGAAAAGTCATCATACTTCAAACTTTCGGTTTTTTCAAATGGACACTTTATTCACTACAATAGCTTCCCCGAAGTCCATAAAAGAGTATTCCTCTTCTTTGTCCCCCTAGGCTTGCATATTATTTGTCATTAGACCACATGTTCTGAATTGCAATTCTTTTTGTTCTCAAATAAACCCATTTGCTGGAGAAATATCTGGCTGTCTATTTGTTTAATGGTTAACATTATTTGGTGGCTCATACGGGCATCCAGAGAAGATCTCCAACAACTCTGAGTCTGATGACTGAATAGTTGTAGTAACCTCAGAGCCTATCACTGATTATTTATTGACCCTAGAGTTTGAGAAGTTCTTCTCCTAGATGTGAGCTTCTATTTTCTTTTAATCTAACTTAAGGCTTTGTTCTTTTTCTGGTCAAGGCCTTCTTTTATCCATGACTACTCAGTTGACATTTCAGCCTGAGTCTTTTAAAACCAGGTTATTTACTGAAATTATGCTGGCCTTTGGTCCAATTTCTTTTGGAACTGGACTATTCATATTGGAATTATGCTATCTAGCCTTTGGTTAAACTTTTTGAAATTGTACTGTTCCTAATGGAATTATCCTGGTATTTGGCCTGCAGGCTGTTTAGATTTTTTGTTGTAGAGAAAAAAATATTTTGAAAAACGGGACCCAAGTTATCTAAATACTTGAGAGTGCCCTCCACATTCAGTGATTGCCACTGATTTTATGTTTAAAATTGTGATCTCTCCTCATGTGAATTTTAAACTATATGGACTGATTTGTCTAAAAGTATTTTGTTATACCAATGGCCATTATGAGAAACATTTAACCTCCACAAATCTACTTTTAAAACCACCCAAATTGAATAACCTTAGCTATGAAACTGTCAAAACTGAATGGAATGCTTATTTAATCTGGTATTTTAAAGCTTCCAAATGTTACTAGGAGGCTAAAATGGACTCTGCAAAAATAACTAAGGCAAACAACTGATTAAAAAAAAAGATGGAATGGCTCCAAAAATTTCCTGCTTTTCTCCCCTGATTTTTTTGTCTTATGCTTTGCCTCCAGAACCATCACACTCTGGGCTCCTTTGTCTCAGGCATGACTTCTTATACCATCTTACTCCTTTTCTAAATCTCTCTCTCCCATTTCTTCCTCTGAGCTTATCAGAACCAGTTCCTTTAAAATTAAGTCTTCTGAGGATCAAAAGGCTGAACCCCAATTTTTTAATATCACCAGACTATAACTGAACTGCAAGCTGTAGTCACAAGTTTTCTGAAAGTAACTGAGAATTTCCACAGATTGTCTGAGGAATTTAATTTAGTTTTTCAAACTTATAAACCCGGTTTCTATAATATATCACCTGCCATATATACTTGTTGATAAAGGCCAGACGTGGCATTGGATGAAAACTACTAATTGGGAGAATTTTGAACTGTCTTTAAGATTACAACTGGAAGAACAACATGTTGACTTATTCCATTATCAGGCTTGGGAAATCACTACCCAACTTCATCAGGAAAAATTCAGACCTGCTCACTAAAGTCTGATGAACCTCTTTGTGACTATTATAATTGACTTCATATTGTTTCCAAAGAAAATTCTCATCTTCCTTCAGCTGTTATCAACCTTTCTAATGCAGCGTGCCTTTAATACAGTTTGAGAACTGCTAGCAAGGTCACCTAAGACCATTGGAAAACAGATATTCACATTACGATTCATTAACAGTAGCAAAATTACAGTTATGAAGTAGCAATGAAAATAATTTTATGGTTGGGGGTCACCACAACTGTATTAAAGGGTCGCGGCCTTAAAGGTTGAGAACCACAGCTTTAGATCTTGATGCCACTTGTTAGGCTTTTAATATTATGCTTATTAGTAGGCTGAATCAAAACCTTTCTCTTTTAGTTAAAAGAACCAGGATGGAATAAGAGACCATGTGCAGTACACATCTGATCAATTTGACAAATCAGTTTGCTCACACTCTAGATGAGTTACCTGAAAGAGAAACCACTAAAATTCTTAATTTTGAACTCCAATAATGAAGGTTCCTCTAGGGCAGTGGTTCTCAACCTTCCTAATGCCGCAACTCTTCAGTACATTTCTTTATGTTGTGGTGATCCCCAGCCATAAAATTATTTTTGTCGCTACTTCATAACTGTAATTTGCTACTGTTATAAATCTTAATGTAAATATCTGTGTTTTCTGATGGTCTTAGGAGACCCTGCTAGCTGTTCCCGACCCACAGGTTGAGAACCACTGCTCTAGGGGAAAGAAAACCCTCCTAGTCTCTGCTATTATTGCAAAGAATCAGAACATTGGAGACTGTCATAAAAGACCTCCAGCTTCCTAACTATCTCTTTAATATTGTCCTAATTTCCAATGATGAAGCTTCAAAGAACTATAGGTTTTCCCAATTTTCCCTCTTCATTAGCTCAGAGAAACAACTCTCCAGAATGGGAATAAATATCCCTCTGCTCTTGTTGACACTTGAGCCACACTCTCAGTATTCAGCCCTACAGTAGTTATGAATCAGCCCCAGCTTCAGAGTATTAAAATTGTTCAAATAGTGGGGCTCTTTAATAAACCTCAACAGGGTCTTGCCTTTGAAATATATCTTTATCTTTGGGCTCTTTGAGATTTTTCCCCTTAGTTCCTCTACTATTTATTTTTTTAAGTCTAATTTTATTTATTTAAAACTTTATTATTCAGAATATTACATTTGTTTCTCTTTTTTCTCCTCCATTGCTCCCCTCCACCTGGCTCGCACCCCTCCCTCTACCCTTACCTCCCTCCCATTGACATCATCCATAGGTGTATGATTTTTGTCAGTCTCTCCCTGTACACCCCTCACCCATTTCCCCCTGAGAATTATCAGTCCACTCCCTTTCTGTGCTCCTGATTCTATTATAGTCACCGGTTTATTCTATTGATCAGATTTTTAATTCACTTAATTTTTAGATCCTCTTGTTGATAGATGTGTATTTGTTGTTCATAATCTTTTATCTTTCACCTTTTTCTTCCTCCTAAAAGAGTACCTTTCAGCATTTCATATAATACTGGTTTGGAGTTGATGAACTCTTTTAGCTTTTTCTTATCTGTGAAGCTTTCTATCTGCCCTTCAATTCCGAATGATAGCTTTTCTGGATAGAGTATTCTTGGTTGTAGGTTCTTGCTATTCATCACGTTGAATATTTCTTGTCATTCCCCTCTGGCCTGCATCGTTACTGTTGAGAAATCAGCTGACAGTCATATGGGTGCTCTCTTGTAGGTAATGAACTTCTCTCTTGCTGCTTTTAATATTCTCTCTTTGTCTTTTGCTGTTGGTATTTTAATTATGATGTGCCTTGGTGTGGTCCTCTTTGGATTCCTTTTATATGGGGTTCTGTTTGCTTCCTGGACTTGTAAATCTATTTCTTTCACCAGATGTGGGAAGTTTCCAGTCATTATTTCTTTAAATAGGTTTTCAGTATCTTGCTCTCTCTCTTCTTCTGGCACCCCCACAATTCTGATGTTGATACACTTGAAACTGTCTCAAAGGCTCCTTATATTATGTTCATATTTTTGGATTCTTTTTTCTTCTTGCTTTTCCAGTTGAGTGTTTTCTGATTCTTTATATTTCAAATTTTTGACTTAACCTTGCCTTCTTCTAGTCTGCTGTTAGGTATCTGTATAATATTTTTTATTTCAGTCAGTGTATGTTTAATTTCTAGTTGGGCCTTTTCCATTTCTAATTGGACCTTTTCCATCTCTACTTGGTCCTTTTTCATCTCTCTTGGGACTCACTAAATTTATCCATCTTTTCTGGGATATTCTTGAAAATCCTTATAAGTGTGGTTTTGAACTCTGTATCCAGTCATTTGTATTACTCCATTTCTTTTGTTTGTGATCTCTTCCCTTGTCTCAGCATTTTCACTATGCTGGGAGAACTTCCGTGTTGGATTCAGCCTTATGATACAAGACTTGCAAAACTGCAAAAGCCTCTCTGTTGAGTGTGGGATGGGTGGAGTCTCAGGGCTTAACAGACGACTTTGCCTTCCAGTCGGCCCCGCCCTCCATGGCGCCCCAGTCTCACGTGACTGGGTAATCGCTGGAATGGTCCCCATGTGCGCAAGCCCTCTCACAGTGCCTCTAGACTGCTGCCCCTCTGGCTCCCCTGTGCTCCGGGACCATATGAATCTGGGTCCCCAGGACTTCGCCCGAATCTGGGGTTTAGTGGAGTTAGAAGTGGCGCAGTTGGGATGCTTTGTTTTCCGCACTCTTGTGAAAGCCAGCGGCACAATCAGCAGTCGGTCTTCTGTGTGCAGTGCTGTGCATGCCGCCCAACTTCTGCCCTCCTAGGACTCCCCCAAATTTTCGTTCACTTCTCCCTTTTCACAGTCTAAACTCCCCCCTTATGAGTTTCGGCTGGACCCAGGGTTTAGTGTCATAGGATAAGGGGTTCAATGTCGTTGGGAGTCTCCCTCTCCCTCCTGCCAGAGAAAGCCAGCCAGGTACTTCAGCACTGACTCTCTCCACATGCGCGTCTGGTACCTCAGCTTTTTGAAGCTCCACTGGGCCTCAGTGAGCCCCTCTCTTTCCTTCTAGTGGCAGAATTCCCACTCAGATAGCTTCCCTGTGGTTCTGGATGATGATCGTTCTGTCTTTAATTTATTTCTATTTTTATTTTTTATTATTGTGTTACATGTATACATATCTCACAATTGCCCTACCCCCCCACCCAGGAATACCCCAACCTCCCAGTGTCTTGTGTTCATTTGTTATGCTTATATGCATGCATACAAGTCCTTTGGTTGATCTCTTATCTACTCCACCTCTCCTTAAACATCCTGCTATAATTTGACAGTCTCTTTGATGCTTTACTGCTTCTGTGTCTATCATTTTGTTCATCAGTTTATAATGTTCTTTATTAACCACAAATGAGTGAGATCATGTGGTGTTTCTCCTTCATTGACTGGCTTATTTCACTAAGCTTTCACTAAGCATAAGGCTCTCCAATTCCATCCAGGTTGCTGCAAATGGTAAGAATTCCTTCTTTTTAATGGCAACATAGAAATCCATTGGGTAGGTATACCATAGTTTTCAGATCCACTCATCTACTGAAAGGCAGCTAGGCTGTTTCCAAATTGTAGCTATTGTAAATTGTGCTGCTTTGAACATAGGGGTGCATAAACCCTTTCTGATTGGAATTTGTAATTTCTTAGGATATATCCCTAAGCGTGGAATTGCTGGGGCAAATGGGAGATCCATTTTTAGGTTTTTGAGGAAATTCCATACTATTCTCCATAGTGGCTGCACCAGTCTGCATTCCCACCAACAATGCACAAGGGTTCCTTTTTCTCTGCATCCTCGCCAACACTTTTCGTTTGTTGACTTGTTGATGATTGCCATTCTGACAGGTGTAAGATGGTATCACATTGTCGTTTTGATTTGCATCTCTCAGATAATGAGTGACTTTGAAAATATTTTCTTGGCCTTCTTTCTATCCTCTTTCTAAAAGGTTCTATTGAGGTCCCTTGCTCATTTTTCTATTGGATCATTTATCTTCCTTTTATTAAGTTGTATAAGTTGGCTGTAGATGTTGAAGATTAAAGCTTTATCAGTGATAACATTTGCAAATGTGATCTCCTATACAGCGGTCTTTCTTATTGTTTTGTTGATGGCTACTTTTGCTGTTCAAAAGCTTTTTATTTTGATGTAGTCCCATTTGTTTATTTCTTCTTTAGCTTCAATTGCCTTTGGAGAAGTATCAGTGAAGGAGTTATTTTTTTTTAAATTTTTATACATATCTCCTCATTGCCCCCCTCCCTTCTAGGCATAACCCAACCCCCCCATGTCTATGTCCATTGGTTAAGCTTATATGCATGCATACAAGTCCTTTGATTGATCTTTTATCTACCTCACCTAACTTTAATCTTCCTGCTGTAATTTCACTGTCTGTTTGAAGCTTTACTGCCTCTGTATCCGTCCTTTTGTTCAACAGTTTATAATGTTCTTTATTATCCACAAATGAGTGAGATCATGTGATGCTTCTCCTTCATTGACTGGCTTATTTCACTAAGCATAAGGCTCTCCAGTTCTAACTAGGCTGCTGCAAATCGTAAGAATTCAATTTTTTTTTAATGGCAGCATAGAATTGCATTGTGTAGATGTACCACAGTTTTCTGATCCACTCATCTGCTGACAGCCACCTAGACTGTTTCCAAATTGTAGCTATTGTAAATTGTGCTGCTGTGAACATAGGGGTGCATAAATCCTTTCTGATTGGTGTTTGTAATTTCTTAGGATAAATTCCTAGGAGTGGGGTTACAGGGTCAAATGGGAGATCCATTTTTAGTTTTTTGAGGAAACTCCATACTGTTCTCCACAGTGGCTGCACCAGTCTGCATTCCCACCAACAGTGCACAAGGGTTACTTTTTCTCCGCATCCTCACCAACACCTGTCGTTTGTTGATTTGTTGATGATTGCCATTCTGACGGGTGTAAGATGGTATCGCATTGTCGTTTTGATTTGCATCTCTCGGATTATTAGTGACTTTGAACATGTTTTCATGTGTCTCTTGGCCTTCCTTCTGTCCTCTTTTGAAAAGGTTTTATTTAGGTCCGTTGCCCAGTTTTTATTGGATCGTTTATCTTCCTTTTATTAAGTTGTATAAGTTGGCTGTAGATTTTGAAGATTAAACCTTTATCAGTGATAACATTTGGAAATATGTTCTCCCATACAGTGATCTTTCTCATTGTTTTGTTGATGGTTTCTTTTGCTGTGCAAAAGCTTTTTATTTTGATCTAGTCCCATTTGTTTATTTTTTCTTTAGCTTCAATTGCCTTTGGAGCAGTATCAGTGAAGAAGTTCTTTCCGCATATATCTGAGATTGTGCTGCCTGTGGATTCCTCTAGTATTTTTAAGGTTTCCCTTCTAATGCTTAAGTCTTGTATCCATTTTGAGTTTATTTTTGTATTTGGTGTAAGTCGGTGGTCTACGTTCATTTTTTTGCATGTACCCGTCCAATTTTCCCAACACAATTTATTAAAGAGGCTTACTTGGCTCCATTGAATGTTCATGCCTCCTTTGTCAAATATTAGTAGAGCATAGTGGTTTCAGTGAATATCTCGGTTCTCTATTCTATTCCATTGGTCTATATGTCTGTTCTTGTGCCAGTACCAGGCTGTTTTGATCACAGACGCTTTGTAGTATAGCTTGAAATCTGGTATTGAGATCCCACCTACTTTATTCTTCTTTCTAAGAATTGCTGTAGCTATTCATGGTCTTCTTTTCTTCCTGATGAATCTATGAAGAATTCTTTCTCGGTCTGTGAAATATGTCTTTTGTATTTTAATGACTAGTGCATTGAAACTATAGATTGCTTTTGGTAGTGTGAACATTTTAGTGATGTTGATTCTCCCAATCCATGAGCATGGTATGCCCTTCCATCTGTTAACATCTTCCTCTATCTCTTTTTTTCAGTCTCCTGTAGTTTTCTACATATAGGTCTTTTACCTCTTTAGTTAGGTTTATTCCTAGGTATGTTAATTTTTTTGGTGCGATGGTAAATGGGATTGCTTTTTTAGTCTCTCTTTCTGTAATTTCACTATTAGTGTATAGAAATGCCAAAGACTTCTTAGCATTAATTTTGTATCTTGCTACATTGCTAAATTCATTAATTAAGTCAGTTAGTTTTGGAATGGATTCCTTTAGGTTTTTTATGTACAGTATCATGTCATCTGCAAATAAGGACAGCTTTGCTTCTTTTTTTCACATTTGGATGCCATTTATTTCTTCTTCTTGTCTAATTGCAATGGCTAATACTTGAAATACTATGTCGCACAGGAGAGGTGAGAGAGGGCATCCCTGTCTTGTTCCTGTTCTTTGGGGAAATGGTTTTTTCTTTTTTTCCATTGAGTATGATGTTAGCTATGGGTTTATCATATATGGCTTTTATGATATTGAGGTATGCTCCTTCTATTCCCACTTTGCTGAGAGTTTTTATCAAGAAAGGGTGTTGGATTTTGTCAAATGCTTTTTCTGCATCAATTGATATGACAATGTGATTTTTATCTCTCAATTTGTTTATGTGATGTATCGCCGATATTGTACCATCCCTGTATTCCTGGGATGAATCCTACTTAGTCATGGTGTATGATCTTTCTTATGTACTGCTGGATCCGATTTGCTAGAATTTTGTTGAGGATTTTGGCATGTATGTTCATGAGAGATATAGGCCTATAATTCTCTTTCATTGTGTTGTCTTTATCTGGTTTTGGTATTAGGGTGATGCTGGCTTCATAGAAGATGTTTGGAATTGTTCCCTCCTCTTGAATGTTTTTGAATAGTCTGAGGAGAATAGGTTTTAATTCTTCCTTGAATGTTTCGTAAAACTCTCCTGTGTAGCCATCTGGTCCAGGGCTTTTATTTGTTGGAAGCCTTTTGATGACTGCTTCAATTTCTTCCATAGTTATTGGATTATTGAGATGTTTGGATTCCTCCTCATTGAGTTTTAGAAGGTTATATTTTTCTAGGAAAATGTCCATTTCTTGCAGGTTGTCCAATTTGTTGGAATAGAGTTGTTCACAGTATTTTTTGACAATCCTTTGTATTTACACAGGGTCTGTTGTTATTTCTCCTCTTTCCTTTCTGATGTTTTTTATTTGGGTCTTCTTCCTTTGCTTCTTGGTAAGCCAGGCTAATAGTCTATCAATCTTGTTTATCCTTTCAAAGAACCAGCTCTTTGTTTTGTTGATCTTTTGAATTGTTTCTTTGGTTTCCATGTTGTTTATCTCTGCTCTGATCTTCTCTATTTCCTTCCTTCTGCTTACACTGGCCTTTTCTTGTTGCTCTCGTTCTAGCTGTTTGAGTTGTACTGTTTGGTAATTTATTACCATTGTTTCCTGTTTTTTGCAGTAGGCTTGTAGGGCTATGAACTTCCCTCTCAAGACTGCTTTCACTGTGTCCCATAAATTTTGTATTGTTGTGTTGTCATTGTTATTTGTTGCCATGGTGTTTGTTATTTCTTCCTTGATCTCTCTGGTTACCCAGTCATTGTTTAATAGCATGCAGTTTAGTCTCCATGCGCTTGATTTCTTTCTAATGTTTTATTATCGTTTATTTCCAGTTTTATGCCACTGTGGTCTGAGGAAATGCTTGATATGATTTCTATCTTCTTGAATTTGAAGAGACTTTTCTTATGATCCAATATATGATTTATCTTTCAAAATGACCCATGTGCACTGGAGAAGAATGTATATTCTGTGCCTTTGGGGTGAAATTTTCTGAAGATGTTCATTAATTCCATCTGGTCTAGTGTGTCATTTAGGATTGACGTTTTTATGCTGATTTTTTGTTTAGAGGATTTGTCCAGTGGTGAGAGTGGGATATTAAAGTGTCCTACTATTATTGTATTGTTGTCAGTCTCTCTCTTAATATCCTCCAAGAGTTTTTTTTATGTATTTAGGTGCTCTTATATTGGGTGCATATATGTTTACCAGAGTTTTTTCTTCTTGTTGGATTGTTCCCTTTAGTATTATGAAGTGGCCTTTTTTTTTTTATCTCTTGTTATGTCCTTCAGTTTGAGATCTAATTTGTCAGATATAAGTATTGTTACCGCAGCTGTTTTTGTTTTTTTCCATTTCCATTTGCCTGAACTACCATCTTCCATCCCTTCACCCTCAGTCTGTGTGCATCTCTTTTCCTGAGGTGGGTTTCTTGCAGACAGCAGATATATGGATGATGTTTTCTTATCCAATCGGTTACCCTATGTCTTTTGATTGGAGCATTTAATTCGTTTACATTTAAAGTTATTATTGATAAGTACTTATCTGTTGCCATTTTTACTCCTTACCCCAGAGTTCCTTCTTCGCTGCCTCTTTCTTTTTATTACAGCAGACCCTTTAATATTTCTTGCATTGCTGGTTTAGTGGTAATATATTCCCTTAGTCATTTTTTGTCTGTGAAGCTTCTGATTTCCCCTTCAATTTTGCTTGCGAGTTTTGCAGATTACAGTATTCTTGGATTCAGACCCTTCCTTTGCATGACTTTGCATATTTCATTCCATTCTCGTCTGGTCTGATGAATTTCTGTTGAGAAATCAGTAGCTAATCTTATGGGGGTTCTCTTGTAGGTAACTTTCTGTTTCTCTCTGGCTGCTTTTAAGATTCTTAGTTTATCGTTGGTGTTTGCCAATTTAATTATAATGTGCCTTGGTGTCTGTTGGGGTTAATTTTGCTTGGGACTCTGTGAGCTTTTTGGTTTTGTGTGGGTTTTTTCTTTCCTATATTGGGGAAATTTTCTTTCATTATTTCTTCAAACAGGTTCTGTAAACCTTGTTCAGTTTCCACTTTTTCTGGAACCCCAATTATGCGGATGTTCTTTTGTTTCATGTTATCCCAAAGTTCCCTTAGGCTCTCCTCTTGCTTCTTAACTTTTTTTTCTACAAGCTGCTGTACTTGGGTATTTTTTCTTACAGTGTCTTCTAGATCATTGATGCGGTCCTCTGCTTCTTCTAGTCTATTTTTGATGATTTCTATTGAGTTCTTTATTGCAGTGATGTTGTTTTTTTTTTTCTTCTTGATTATTCTGCATTTCTTTTAGGTTCTTCATTTCTTCTTGCTGCTTCTGCATTTCTTCTTATTTCTTCTTCATTTCCTCTTGGTTCTTCTTTATTTCCTCTTGACTCTTACTCACAATGTCGAATTTGTCTTCCATTCTTTTCATCCACCTTATGATCATTTCTCTGAACTCTTTCTATGACCAGCTTATCTCTGCCTCTATTGTATTTACTTCCTTTTTTGGTGATACCTGCTTATCTGTCCTTTGCAGGCTGTTTCTTCTTCTGCCCATCGTTTTTCTTCTCCAGGTGACTGGTTATGTAGTTTTCTCTCCTATGTTGATTCAAAGGCACAAACTACAACATGACTCAGTACAGCACACAAGGCACTGAACAGAAATATATTCACGATGTTAATAATCACCAAAAAGGTGACGACCAATGAAAGACAAATTAGGGGTAAGTAGAGAAAGAGGAAGAAGAAATAGAGGGGAAAAGAAAGGAAAGAAGTGCCAAAATCAAATTGGGAGAGGGAGAAAAAAAATAAATAAATGAACTAACAATAAATAAAATTAAATTTAAAAAAGGAGAAGAAAAATAAAAGAGAAAGAGAAACTAAGTCAGAGAGAAAAGAAAGTGGATAAGAGAGAAAAGGGGAACAAAATATAGATGTCAGGTGAAAACTCCAATAGAACAGTCACTAATCCCAATAAAGGCCAGCAACCAGTACCTAGAGATTAATACAAACTGCAGATAACGACTTGTATTGAGGGAGGTAAAAAACAAAGCAAGCAAAAAGCAAAATAAAACAAGTAGAATATACTAAAACAATCTCAGAAAAAATTTCAAAAAATCGATATAATCACTGTTCAGGCAAATAGTAACAAAAGGACATAGAGAAAAAACAACTTTTTGGCTAGTGAAGACAAGAGGAGAGAGGTTTGTATGGACTTGTAGTAGGGGATTTGAAATTAGATATATAAGTGGGGTGAAATTTTAACTAGGTAAAGAGAAAGAATAGGGGAAACCTAAAGTTGGAAAAGGGAAAGGGAAACAAGACAACAAAATGGGGAAAATTAGGAGGAAAGTGTTGGCATAAAGGTAAAGTTGAGTTGGAGAAAAATTATGCTAAAGGAAAGATGAAAATAGAATGTCCAAAAAGGTAAAATACTAGTAGTAATTAATAATACTAGTTGAAAACAAACATGTAATAATTAAAAAGATAAAATCAATAGAGGTGGAAAGAAAAAAATAATCTTTTAATTAATATATGTAAAAATGAAAAATGAAAAAAAAAAGAAAAAAAGAAAAAGAAAAGAAAGGAAAAAAAATAGAATGGTCATTCACTTTCACTATTATTCTGCTTGGCACTCCTGTTTCCCAGTAGGGAAGGTATTCCACTGCTGAGTTGTGTTTTAATCTTTTTATTCTTTTGTGGTTATGCGAGAGTCAATTTGTGTGTCATCCACTGGGTGGCAGTGTTTAGGAATTGATCTCTGAGACAAAGCACAGGACCTCTCTACGGTGTGCTCAGATTCTGCTACTCTGTGGTTCTCAAAGCTGGTTTGTGGGGATTTTGCAGCCGGGACACTGTAATAACTCCCAGGCTGTCCTTTTGCCTCAGATAAAAAAATGAGTCATTTTCCAGAGCTCTCCTCTGTCAACAGCTCAGAGTGTCTGCCTCCACACTCAGGGATCACACCCTTCCCACCTCTGAGGACCTCTCCAGAGGCAGCTTTCCCACAGCCTGGCTCCCACAGTGTGTCTGTCTCTGTTCTGAGGGGCAGGAGACATCACCTTATCCCAGGCAAAATCTGACCTTTCTGTGTGCCATATGGATCTCTGAATCCGCTGCGTGTCTGTGCCGATTGGAGAGTGGTGTTTTGGTTCTCAGGCTGTTTGGTGGGTGTTTCAGCCAGCCGCAGCTTTCAGACCACCACAGCAATCCACCTCCCTCTGTAAGATGGCACGGTCCCCGCGTTCTTGCTGGTTGCTCCTGCCGACAAAAACCACGTGGCAGTGGGGCTGCCTGGCCAGGAGAGCCCTGTCCAGCAGTTCCCCTCCTTCTCTTGGAGGATAACTGACTCTTAACTTACCAACAAACACTCGCCGTGTGACTCTTAGCTACTCTCTCTCCCTCTGCCCAGCGACAAAGGTCCAGACCCATCCGTCTATTCCGCTGCCATTTTTTCCTGAAGGAGTTCTTTAGGCGTATGTTGGAGATTGTGCTGCCTGTGGATTCCTCTAGTATTTTTATGGTTTCATGTCTAATGTTTAAGTCCTGTATCCATTTTGATTTTATTGTTGTATTTGGTGTTAGTTGGTGGTCCAGTTTCATTTTTTTGCATGTATTTGTCCAATTTTCCCAAGACCATTTATTGAAGAGGCTATCTTGGCTCCATTGTATGTTCATGCCTCCTTTGTTAAAAATTAATTGAGCATAGTGCTTTGGGTGGATATCTGGATTCTCTATTCTATTCCATTGGTCTATATGTCTGTTCTTATGCCAGTACCAGGCTGTTTTGAGAACAGTTGCTTTTTAATATAGGTTAAAATCTGGTATGAGATCCCATCTACTTTATTCTTCTTTTTCAGGATTGCTATGGCTATTTGGGGTCTTTTTGTTCCAGATGAATCATTGAAGAGTTCGTTTTAGCTCTGTCAAATATGTCATTTGTATTTAATGGGTAGGGCATTGAATCTACAGATTGTTTTGGGTAGTATGAACATTTTAATGATATTGATTATCCCAATCCATGAGAATGGTATGCTCTTCCATCTCTTTACATCTTCCTCTACCCCTTTTTTCAGTGTCCTGTAGTTTTCTACATATAGGTCTTATACCTCCTTAGTTAGGTATATTCCTAGGTACAGTATCTTATTTATTTTTTTTGGTGCGATGGTAAATGGGATTGTTTTTTTAGTCACTCTTTCTGTGATTTCACTATTAGTGTATAGAAATACCACAGATTTCTTGGCATTCATTTTGTATCCTGCTACATTGCCAAATTCATTTATTAAGTCAATTAGTTTTGGGATGGATTCCTTCAGTTTTTTTATGTATAGTATCATGTCATCTGCAAATAAGGACAGCTTTACTTCTTTTTTTCCCATTTGGATGCCTTTTATTTCTTTTTCTTGTCTAATTGCAATGGCTAATACTTGCAGTACTATGTCAAACAGGAGAGGTGAGAGTGGGCATCCTTGTCTTGTTCCTGTTCTTAAGGGAAATGGTTTTAATTTTTACCCATTGAGTCTGATGTTAGCTGTGGGTTTATCATATATGGCTTTTATCATGTTGAAGTATGATCCTTGTATTCCAAGTTTGCTAAGAGTTTTTATCAAGAAGGGGTGGTGGATTTTGTCAAATGCTTTTTCTGCATCAATTGATATAACTCTGTGATTTTTATCTCTCAATTTGTTTATGTGATGTATAACATTTATTAATATGTAGATATTGTACTATCCCTGTATTCCTGGGATATAGTCTACTTAGTCAAAGTGTATGATCTTTCGGAGGTACTGCTGGATCCGATTTGCTAGAATTTTGTTGAGGATTTTGGCATGTATGTTTATGAGAGATATTGGCCTATAATTCTCTTTCATTGTGTTGTCTTCATCTGGTTTTGGTATTAGGGTGATCCTGGCTTCATAGAAGGTGTTTGAAAGTGTTCCTCTCTCCTGAATATTTTTGAATAGTCTGAGAAGGATAACTTTTCATTCTTCCTTGAATGTTTGGTAAAACGCTCCTGTGTTTCCATCTGGTCCTGAGCTTGTTTGCTGGAAGCTTTTTGATGACTGCTTCAATTTCCTCCATAGTTATTGAAATATTGAGAGTTTTATATTCTTCCCAATTGAATTTTGGAAGGTTATATTTTCCTAAGAATATGGCCATTTCCTTCAGGTTGTCCAATTTGTTTGAATAGAGTTGTTCATAGTATTTTTTAACAATCCTTTGTATTTCTGCAAGGTCTGTTGTTATTTCTCCTCTTTCCTTTCTGATGTTGTTTATTTGGGTCTTCTCCCTTTGTTTCTTGGTGAGCCTGACTAGAAGTCCATCAATCTTGTTTATTCTTTCAAAAAACCAGCTCTCAGTTTTGTTGATCTTTTGAATTGTTTCTTTGGTCTCCATGTTGTTTATCTCTGCTGTGATCTTTACTATTTCCTTCCTTCGGCTTACACTGGGCTTTTCTTGTTGCTCTTTTTTCTAGCTCTTTGAGTTGTAGGGTTAGGAAATTTATTACCATTGTTTCCTGTTTTTTGCAGTAGGCTTGTACGGCTATGAACTTCCCTCTCAAGACTGCTTTCACTGTGTCCCATAAATTTTGTATTGTTTTGTTGTCTTTGTCATTTGTTGTCATGTTTTTTATTTCTTCCTTGATCTCTCTGGTTATCCAGTCATTGTTTAATAGCATGCTGTTTAGTCTCCATGTGTTTGATTTCTTTCTATTGTTTTTATTATAGTTCATTTCCAGTTTTATGTCACTGTGGTATGAGAAATTGCTTGATATTATTTCTATCTTCTTGAATTTGAAGAGAGTTTTCTTATTACCCAACATATGGTCTATCTTTGAAAATGACCCATGTGCATTGGAGAAGAATGTGTGTTCTGTGGCATTGGGGTGAAATGTTCTTAAGATGTCATTTAATTCCATCTGGTCTATGGAGTCATTTATGGTTGATGTCTGTTTGCTGATTTTTAGTTTAGAGGATTTTCCAGTTGTGACAGTGGGGTATTAATGTGTCCTACTATGATTGTATTGCTGTCAATCTCTCTCTTAATATAATCCACGAGTTTTTTTTTAATGTATTTATGTGCTCATATATTGGGTGCATATATGTTTACCAGAGTTATTTCTTTGTGTTAGATTGTTCCCTTTAGTATTATGAAATGTTCTTCTTTATCTTTTGTTATGTCATTCACTTTGAGATATAATTATTCATATATAAGTATTGCAACCCCAGCTTTTTTTTCATTTCCATTTGCCTGAAATACCATCTTCTATCCCTTCACCCTTAGTCTGTGTGCATGTCTTTTTCTGAGGTTGGTTTCTTGTAGACAGCACATATATGGATCATGTTTTCTTATTAAATCAGTTACCGTATGTCTTTTGATTCGAGCATTTAATCCAATTACATTTAAAGTTATTATTAATAGGTACTTAGCTGTCGCCATTTTTAGTCTTTACCACCGAGGTCCTTCTTCGCTTCGTATTTCTCTTTATTACAGCAGACCCTTTAACATTTCTTGCATTGCTGCTTTGGTGGTAATATATTCCCTTAGTCCATTTTTGTTTGTGAAGTTTCTGATTTCACCTTCAATTTTGATTGAAAGCCTTGCAGGGTACAGTATTCTTTGATTCAGTCTCCTCCTTTGCATGACTTTGTATATTTCATTCCATTCCCTTCTGGCCTGATGTATTTCTGTTGAGAAATCCATTGCTAGTCTGATGGGGGTTCCTTTGTAGTTAGCTTTCTGTCTCTCTCTGGCTGCTTTTTAGATTCTTAATTTGTCTTTCATGTTTGCCAATTTCATTATAATGTGCCTTGGTGTCGGTTTTTTGTGGTTCATTTTGCTTGCGACTCCATGAGCTTCTTGGATTTGGGTGGGTTTTTTCCTTTCTATATTAGAGAAGTTTTCTGTCATTGTTTCTTCAAACAGGTTTTCTATTCCTTGCTCAGTTTTCGCTCTTTCTGAAACCCCATTTATATGGATGTTGTTTTGTTTCCTGTTGTTCCAAAGTTCCCTTAGGCTCTCCTTTTTTTTTTAAATTTTTTTCCCTAGAACCTGCTGTACTTGCATATTTTCTCCCAAGTTGTCTTTTAGCTCACCGATGTGGTCCTCTGCTTCTCCTAGTCTACTTTTAATGCTTTCTATTGAGTTCTTTATAGCAGTGATATCATTTTTATTTCTTTTTGATTATTCTGCATTTCTTCTTGGTTCTTCTGCATTTCTTCTTGGTTCTTCTTCATTTCTTCTTGGCACTTACATTGTAGATTTTGTTTTCCATTGTTTTCATCCACCTTATGATAATTTCTCTGAACTCTTTCTCTGTCAGGCTTATTTCTGCTTCTATTTTGTTTACTTCCTTTTCTGGTGATACCTGCCTTTCTGTCTTATGTGGGCTGTTTCATTGTCTGTCCATTGTCTTTCTTCTCTGGGTGTCTGATTATGTAGTTCTTGCTTCCACATTGATTCAAAGGCACAAACTATAACACGACCAGGTACAACACACAAGGCACTGAACAGAAATGTATTCACAATGTTAATAACCACAAATAAGGTGACCACCAATGAAAGACCAATTAGGGGTAAGTAGAGAACAAAGAAGAGGAAGATGAAGAGAAAAGAAAAGAAAGAAGTGCAAAATCATATTGGGATAAGGGATAAAAAAATAAAAAATACAATAAAATAAAAAATAAAAAGGTGAAGAAGAAGAAGAAGAAGAAGAAGAAGAAGAAGAAGAAGAAGAAAAGAAAGAGAAAAAAAGTCAGAGAGAAAATAAAGAAGAAAAGAGAGAAACAGGGAACAAAATATAGATGTGAGGAGAAAACTCCAATAGAACAGCCAATAATCTCAACAAATTCCAGCAACAAGTAACTGGAGATTAATACAAATTACAAATACTAATATCAAGAGACATTATGGAAAATAGAGGTAAAAAACAAACCAAAACAAGCAAACAAAAAAACAAAATAAAGCAAGTAGGATAAGCTAAAACAATCTCACAAAACAGTACAAAAAATCGATATAATCACCGTTCTGACAAACAGCAACAAAAGTACATAGAGAAAAACAACTTTTTGGATAGTGAAGACAAGAAGAGAGAGGTTTGTATGAACTTGAAATAGGGCATTTGAAATTAGATATGTAAGTGGGGTGAAATTTTAACCAGGTAAATAGAAAGAATAGGGACAATCTAAAGTTGGAAAAGGGAAAGAGAAACAAGACAACAAAATGGGGAAAGTTAATAGGATGTTGTTGGCATAAAGGTAGAGCTGAGATAGAGTAAAATTATGCTAAAGGAAAGATGAAAATAGAATGTAGAACTCTAATCCCAAAGTAAAATAAAGAGAAAACAAAATGACACTTGTTTTTTTCCAGAATGGTAAAATAGTAGTAGTAATAATACTAGTTGAAACAAAAATGTAATAATTTAAAAGGTAAAATCAATTGAGAAGGAAAGAAAACAATATTTTTTAATTAAAATATGTAAAAAAAATAAAATAAATTTAAAAAAATAAAAAGAAAAAAAATAGAATGGGCAGTAGTGGAGTTCATTCACTTTCACTATTGTTGTGCTCGGCACTCCTGTTTCCCAGTTGGGAGGGTATTGCAGTTTCCTGTGTTCCACTGCTGATGTGTGTCTTAATCTCTATTCTTTTGTGGTTATGTGAGAGTCAATTTGTGCGTCATCCACTGGGTGGCAGTGTTTCAGAATTGACCTCTGAGACTAAGCACAGGACCACTCTAGGCTGTGCTTAGATCGTGCTATTTTGTGGTTCTCAAAACTGGTTTGTGGGTATTTGAGCAGTGGGGACACTGTAATGATTCCCAGGCTGTCTCTCTGCCTCAGATAAAAAACTAGTCATTTTCCAGAGCTCCCCTCTGTCAACAGCTCCGAGCGTCCCCTTCCACACTTAGAGATCACATCCTGCCCCACATCGGTGGACCTCTCCAGAAGCAGCTTTCCTGCAGCCCTGTTCCCACAGTGTGCGCATCTCTGTTCTGCGGGACAGGAGACCTCACCTTATTCTCAGGCGAAATATGACCTTTCTGTGTGCCCTGTGGAGCTCCTCTGAGTCCCTGTGTCTGTGCTGATTGGAGAGCGGTGTTCTGGGTCCCCTGGCTGTTCGGTGAGTGCTTCAGCTGCAGCGTTCAGACCTCTGCAGACATCCACCTCCCTCTGCAAGATGGTACAGTCTCCGCGTTTGTGCTGGTGGCTCCGGCAGACAAAAACCCCGTGGCAGTGGGGCTGCCTGGTCAGGGGAGCCCCGTCCAGCAGTCCCCCATCTTCTCCTGGAGGATAACTGACTCTTATTTGCCAACCAACACTCCCAGTGCGACTCTCAGCTGTTTGTAATGGAGCGAGTCCCCACAAGACAGACCACAAAGACCAACCGAATTCAAACAGGCCTAAATTTATTACAGACTTGAATCTGGGCTCACCTAAATTTATTACAGATTCACATCTGGGCTCACCTAACTGGAATCTGGGCTCAAACCTTAGCTGACGCAGCAGCCTGGCTCCTTTCCCCATCGGAGTGCCTGAGTTAGGGCAATCAGCTCGGCCTTTTGGGCAGAGGTCCCATGTCCTAGGGCTTGCCCAGATGACAAAGTCTAGGGTGACTATGGCAGACAAGTACTGTGGGTGCAGGTGGGGCATCACTGCACCCTTCAAGCAAGAGAGGTCCCTGAGTAGCTGGCTTCCCTGGCCCACAGCTGGGATGGCCCTGCTGTATGCTTGGTGGTAAAGTGCAGGCAATACACCAGATTGCTCAGGGGTGTCGACATCAGCGGGAAGGCGTGTCATCAGGGCTGGCCAGCAAGACTCGAACTTTGGTTCGCCACCACAGTCCCATAGCTCAAATTCACATGCTGTCCTTTATCACTTCCAGAACCTGGTTTGTGATGTGCGATTAACAGACAGTGAGTATAACAAAACAGGAATACCACATCTCGATTTTAGCAGGCCCTTTGGCACCGATTCCATAGTCGTACAACCCTGTAGTAGGAGGAACCTGTGGCCAGCAAGTGGTTCCTGACGCTGGCTTGGAGGTCCCAGTATCGAATATAGATGTCATAGCCACAGGACAGGAGCATGAAAGGGGACATGAGGTACAGTACCCCAGCCCCTGGGGGAAAGTCACTGCCCAAGTGCATCATCAGCTGCCCACTGTTGAGGTCTTAAGGCCAAAGACCATACCTTGGCCATTCTGTCCCTGGAGCCGCTCATGATGATGCCCTCTTTGCAATCCACACAGTTCACCAGCTGTTGGCAATCGTCCCAGCTGGGTTGATGGGTACTTCCAGCACAGCAAACCCAGCTCACCAGAATTAGCCAACATCACTCACTCACTGGCCCGGTCCACAGAGCAGAGAACCAGCATCAGCTGGTGTTTTTCAAACCAACTGAGAACCCTCATCCTCAGAGTGACAATTTGATAGAAGCGATGACTTCATGTTCCAAAGTTCGCACATACAGTATCACATGTTGGCTCCACTGGTAGAACTTACTTCTCTGGACGAAGCGAGCAAGAAAGGAGGGTTCCAGGTCACCCTGTCTTCCCTGGGCATCATGGCAGTGCATCAGGGATTGCCACGCAGGGTTTAAAGATGATGTCATGTCAGACAGGGCCTGGCCACCGGACTGCCTGGGGATCACCTGGTAAGAGCACTGACAAAGGGGCAGTCCCTCTTTTTATACCCATTCTGCCTTCCCCTATTGGCTCATAGATGCTGATTCGGCAATCTCTAATTGGTTCTCAGGCAGCAAGGGACCAGCTAACCCAGGAGGTTCCTAGTAAGGCTGATTGACCTAGTTAGCCTAATGGACTCAGGAAGCCGTGGTTCAGGTGTTGTGGTCTAACCGAAGATAAGGGGCTCAAGATTGCAGTTAATCAGAGGCGGGTTCACACTTTTAACAATGATTCTGAACCTTCCCCTCCCCCTTTAATAGTTTGCAGGCCTAGCTTTAGGGGAGGAAGTGTCAAGCCTAGCCATGAGGGGATTCCTAATCACTACACTGTTCTCTCTTCATCTGCCTAGCGACAAGGCTCCAGACATGTCCGTCTATTCTGCCGCCATTTTTTTTCTTCTGTTCTGTCTTTTAGTTGTAGTTTTGAAATTGTTGTGCGAGGCAGCAGTGTAAGTGTTTACCTTTGCCGCCATCTTGGATTCTCCTCCAGATCTTGGAACATATAAATCCACACCTGAAACCTATCTGATCATGTTGACCAATGTCACCCCAATAAACTTAATAAAAATATAATGCTTATATAATAAATAAATTTGAAGGAAACATATAAAGATAAAATGCATGCAATGAAAAAATAAATACATCACTGGTGACCAGGGGATTAAGATTTATAAATATTTTAGTGGATAAAAGTGGCCACTTCTTACTATATCCTCTATGAATATAAAAGTGTATTCTCTGTTAATAGACTGAATTTCCCCCTGTTGTCTTTTTTTTTTAACCTGAAACTGCTAATGTAAAATTGTCAGAGTTGGTTATCTTTAAAAATATTTTAACTACTATATATTTTTAAACTATTACATAAATCTTAAACTTTGAGGTTTCCACATTTTCACATGACAGTCTTGGGCAATTTTCTCTCATGAAACCTTTAATACTAGAGTGAGAACACATATGTCAAGGCAATTTGACAAATACATACTGCAGCTTATTCCATTGTATTTAAAGAGATTTCTGCAGGAGTACAGTAGGCTTTCTGTTTTATTACTTTAAAATGTAATCCAGCCATGCTACGAAACTCCTGCCTATATTCAACAGAGAGCTGAGAAATTTCTGAAATTCCAAAATGAAACATTTCCACTTTCTGAGTCTCACTAGTTTTTAAAATTGCAAAAGCATGGTGCATGTGACTTAAGTCAAACTTTTGTAGTTTTTTTTTTTCTCAAAATCTCTTCAGAGGAATCCATTAAGAAAATTAAAGTTGCTTAGAGCAGTTCTATATTGACTATGGTTTATAAGAACAGTAAGTAGCATCACTTTTACCCCACTCCAAAACTGCAGAATTAGATTCTCTTGGAGTTGGTTCCAATAAAGCTTTAACAAGTTTTCCAGATTATTTTCATGTTACAGTTTGAAAAACAGACTCAACAGTTGAATGAGTCTTCTGCTGTATCCACTGTAGTCCTTACTGACGCTAAATAATTCCCTCTTACAGACTCTTAGTACCATATTCAAAAATATAAATCGCAACATTAAAAAACCAGTCAAACCAAAACTGGTTTGGCTCAGTGGATAGAGTGTCAGCCTGTGGACTGAAAGGTCCCAGGTTTGATTCTGGACAAGGGCATGTACCTTAGTTTCGGGCACATCTCCAGTAGGGGGCGTGCAGGAGGCAGCTGATTGATGTCTCTCTCATCTGAGACATCGATCAGCTGACTTTCTATCCCTCTCCCTTCCTCTCTGTAAAAAATCAATAAAATATATTTTTAAAAAACCAACTAGTCAAATGGTCCTTATTTTCTTTTTCAAACTGCTTCTTGTTACTTCATAGTACGCAGATTAAAGCCCTAATCTGCCTGACAGGGCTTTATGAAAAGTAATGCACTCTTTCTTGGCTGATATTAATTCTGATTCCTCCTTATAGCTATCATTGTATGTGAGACATAGCAATAATGTGATAAATGTTAGTCAATCATTTATAATCAATTCCAAATCCTTTAATTTTCATGTTTTATCAAAAACTTTGCCAAATGAGCCAAAACCAGTTTGGCTCAGTGGATAGAGCGTTGGTCTGCGGACTGAAGGTTCCCAGGTTCGATTCTGGTCAAGGGCATGTATCTTGGTGGCAGGCACATCCCCAGTAGGGTGTGTGCAGAAGGCGGCTGATCAATGTCTCTCTCATCGATGTTTCTAACTCTCTATCCCTCTCCCTTTCTCTCTGTGGAAAATCAATAAAATATATAAAAAAAACTTTGCCAAATGAGGTCCTTAACTATATAATGGTCCTTCTATAAGTGAGCTATCTAATATGTTAAACACTAGCCACATGTAGCTATTGAACATTTGAAGTGTGGCTAATCCAAAATAAGGTGTGCTATAAGGGCAAAATACCTACTGGAATTTGAGCACTTGATGTGAAAAAAGAATATATAACATCTACATTTTTATAATGATCATATGCTCCAATGATAACATTTTGATGTCTTGTGTTAAATAAAATAAATTAATTTAATCTCTTTTTAAAATGGTTACTAGAAATTTTAAAATTACATATGTAAGCCGGCAATATATTGCTGTTGAAAATCACTGTCCTATAATACTTCCTATATCCCGGCCAAAATAATTACTCTAAGCTCTAATTAAGAAATAGCTGATCTATCCAAATATACTTTCTTCTTAAAAATTAACAATCAATTTATTTTGGGAGTTATCCAGTATTCTGAAGGTTTTGGTCATTTTTTCTCTCCCATGGGAATCAGGGTTGTTTATCTCTTTCATCTCCCATTATAAATAGAGTTCTTTATCATTTACATTTGAAACAATCAGAAAATTATTATAAGCCATTAAGATGGTTAACCTCCCCAAATCAATTGGTCCCCAGATCACAACCTATGTGATGGTATTAATCATATTCTCTCTTCTCCCCTGCACCTCCCCACCCCTGAAAACCTAGAGAGGAGAGAGCTGAAGAATGAATGACAAGAAGAGAATCAATGTTTCAGTACAGTCCTAAAGTCCCCAAATAGAATATCTTCACTCTAGCATTTTTATCCACTGAGGCTCTTTTCTTTCCACTCACCTCCCTATACCCTGACATGCTGAAACAATCCTATGTAATAAAAGCCTAATATGCAAGTTGACCAAAATTGTGTAATAACTGGTCACTCTGATGCACACTGGCCACAAGTGGGCAAATTCTCAGTTTAGGAGTTGCCCCTAGGCCGTAGGCCCCAGGCCATCCAAGGTAGGTGCCAGTGGGGGCCCCCAATTGCCCTGTCTGTCGCCCTGGGAGGTGACTGGTAATGGTAGGGGGGGTTGGCAAAGGGGCGGCTCCAGGCCAGCCAACATCGGTGCCAGCAGGGGCCCCCTGATCACTTTGCTAGTCACCCCACAGATGGTCCCTGACCACTGGCCAGGCCTAGGGACCCTACCCATACATGAATTTTGTGCATCAGGCCTCTAGTAGACTATAATGGAGCTCATTGTTTCCACTCTGAGGCTACTTTGCAGAAGTAAATCAGAATTAGCCACTTTACCTTTGCTTAAGATTCAAGTATGTTATGTGAAGGCTAGATCCTGGCAAGGCTCTTCTTCAGGGTCATTGCTAAGGGAGGAGGCAACCACACTCAGGATTGGCTGGGAAACTAGTGCCGTTGTGGCATAGGTAAATCCCATTTTGGAAATTCGGGGGCCTGGTGACAAGGAGGCAGGATCCTCCACCCGCCTGAGGGGAGAAGCTGAATTCCCACGGGCCATAACCTCCAGTTAAACCCACTTTTCTTTTCTCATCTGGAAGGCCCAGAAGAGGAGGGACAGGGAGAGCAAATGGTCTCAGCATTACTGATGCCCATTTTCCCTTCTCTCTGCTAGGGATTGGTTGTGAACACTGGTTTTAGTGCTTTACAGTTGCAGCTGTAAATGAAGGACACCTGAAGGAGAAAATGGCCAAAATACAATATGATGAGTGAAGAAAATAGATAAAACTTGTGTTAGCTAGTTTTGTGGAGACAGAGCAAATGGTTCCAATGCCGTCCTGGACAGGACTGGACCACCACAGTAACCTTTGTTACTTTTTCTTTTAACCCAGAGAGGTGTCCCCTTTTTCTCTGCAGTATCCCTCCCTTTTAGAGGAAGTGGTTTGTAGAGCATCCTTTCCTTCTGGGAGTTGACCTTTGGTTTGCATAATTGTGGGTGCAATAGTCCTGACTCTCTTAGCACTTCCTCTCTTCCCTATATAAAAAGATGACCTCACACTTTAATGTCAGATCCCTCTTCAATACATTTATAACTCATTATGCAGCTTTTATTTTTAAGTTTTAATGTTTTCCAGAAGTTTAAGATAGTAATAAGTATTATTTACAAGATTTAGGGGGGTTGTCAAAAATTGGCAATGGAAATTAAGAGTGAAGGGTCAAAGAAACATAGCACCAACTTTTGTGTTAGGCATATTTGGATTTCATTGCTCTACAACTTAATAGTTATGGAATTAGGCAAATTACTTTTTTCTGAATGTTGGTTTCTCTATTGTTAAATTACCAGTTTATCTATTGATGCCTACCTGACAAACATTGACATGAGTAATATTAAGTGAATTGAGTATGTAAAAGTGTTAGGCACATGGTCTGACATCTGCAAGTAGTTTATAAAATTATAATAATTATAACTGTTGATAATAAGTCACATTCTGCATGCTGATTGGGAACACACACATCAATCTGAGTAAAAAAAATTACCTTCAAGGGACTCACAGAGAGGTAACTATTAAGAAATAGAAATGAAATGTAGATAAAGCTTAACTAAGCTAGGTGGGCCAAAGGCACCGGTTCCTGAAGAACTGAGAGTTAAAAAGAAACCTAAAGGATCCAAGATGGCGGCCGACAGGATAGCAGTGAGGAAGAGAGGGGAAGGGGAGTGAGGGGGGCGTTTCTGTGTGTGTGAGTGAAGGTAAGTTATATTCTGCAGGACTTTTGGGGGCTGGTGGACCAGGCCCTACTAGCTGAGTAGCCTCTGCTACCACTGCAATCTCTCCCCGGTTGGCCAGCTCTACTGCAGTGACTGCACCATCTTGAAGAGGAGAGCAGCTGTGAGTGGGAGCCCAGACTCACGTCTACCCGAGGAAACCTCAGATACTCCCACAGACCCTACAGCCATACTGGCCAGGGACCTGCTGCCTCTGCTGTGAAACCATGAACACCGAAACTCCAGTCACCCCAGCTGCGGATGCTAAAATGTTTGTCCAGGGGGAGAAAGGGTGGCATCCAGATAGGCAGATGGGTTCTGCACCTTCTCACAGAGCAGATAGAAGAAACAGCTAAATCAAATAATATCCACCTAGAATTGGTGAGTTAAACACAGCTGGTGGGACAATCTATGGCTGGAAAGGATGGGGGATGCCTGGAGAACAGATGGATGGGGATTTGGACTGGAGAGAGGGATGTGCAACCAGGACTAGAGGATCAGAAGGAATCCTTGATGCAACAAGTCCACGCCCTGTGGGGACTCCTGTAACATTCCACTGTGGAAGGAGGTGCATAGGGCTGCTGGCAGTGGGAGATTCTAGATCTAAGTCCACAGCCATGGAGGCTGCATCAGAAAGGCAGGCTTTAAGTTCTTCACCAGCCATGCAGTGCTAGGGAGAGAGAGATGTGCAGTGGTGTGTTTGTTCTGTCTTTATATCTTCCTTGCTTTTACTTGCTAAACACAATACATAGGTATTTTGATTACAAACACCATGGCTGCAGTGCAAGGGAAGGTGGTTTTTGTGGAAACTGGGGAGCATAATAGGGAGGGATGAGCAGGAAGACAGCTCTGGGACAGTCCGGTCCCTCCAACCCTAAACAGCCATTTTTCTTCAAAAGACCAGGCTTCTCCTAGCAGCGCAACCACACCCAGCCCTGAGCTCAGCAGGGAAACAGGGATTCTGAATACACCTAGGGAGCCCTTGAGGATTGGCTTGAGGGGCCATTTGGTCCCAGGAATTAATACAGCAACATTGCCACCTAGAGCCCATGTGAGAAATAGATGCTTGTTTAAATAGGACAAAGCAGGCAGAAAAACAAAGCAGGCAGTTTGACCCGCCTCAGTGAAACCAAGGCTATGGAGTCTGATACAGAGGAGCTGTGGATAACTGGGAACTTTAACGCAGGGCTGACTACTTATTAGGAAACTGAGATGTGGCAGACAGAACAGTAGAGAGGGGTCTTAAACCAACCCCTATTGGACATTAAAACTCAGCTGAAGTGAATGGCACTTCACTACTCTTTTTATTTCTTATTCTTTACTAATGAAATTAATTTTTTTCTATTTTCTTTATTTTATTATTTATTTTTTAATTATTATTTAACCTATTATTTCTTTTGGATTACTGTTCTACATTCTCTTTTTCTTTTTTTATCATTATTTTACTTCATCTCATTTTTTTCCTTTTTGCCAATCTTTCCTTCCTCACTTCTCCCTTTGTCAGCCTGTTTCTCATCACGTAGTCCTGCTTTAGTTTTTATCTTTCCTTTCTTTTTATTCCTTATTAAAAATTAATCTTCTTTATCTGATATATTGATACATTACTATTATAGTAGTCTGTTGGGTAACTCATATGTCTAATATCCTCTCCCCCGCTCCAAGTCCTTGCACCCTACTCTTTTCTCTTTCTACAATAGCCAATTATTTTTATTTCTTTTCTTGTTGCTGTTTGTTTGCTTGTTTTGGATTTGTTGTTTTTTTAGGCTTTTGTTTTACCTCTTTTCACTTGCTATCTTCTACTAATAGATTAATGAGTTTCACTCAACAAACTCAGGCCTATCTGCTCTACCCTATTCTCCTTTTCCAAAAATAGATGAATATGTGGATAGATAAATTAAAGAAAGGGGAAAAGTTTTTTTTTCATATATATGTATATATACTATATATATATATATTTTTTAATTAATTATTTTTAATGAGTATTTTATTTTTTACTTTTCTTCTTATAAACTCATTCTCTTACTAATTTCTCTGTACTCAATTGTGGCCATTCCCCAATTCATTCAATTCCTGTACCTTACCTTCTGGAAACAAGCTTTACCTCTTCAGATTCAGTTCATACCTCCCCACCCCATTTATTCTGGGTGATTCTTGCTTGCTTTGTGGAGTTTTTTTATTGAATTCATTTGTTTTGTGGAGTTTTCTCCCCATATTTCCATATTTTTCCCATTTTTCTTTTCTCTCTTACCTTTTTTCTTTTCTAAATATCATTTTTGCAATCTTTTTTTCTAAACTAATTCTTTTTTCTCTGGTGTTCACTTTTGTTTGGGAGTCATTGGTGATGTGAATATATATGTATTTTATTTCCTCTGTGTTGTGTCTTGTCAAGTTATATTTTGTGCATTTTGGTCAATGTGGTACAGAGTGAGCCACATAACCAGACACCATGAGAGGAGCAAAAATAAGAAAACAAAGAATAATACCCATACAAAAGAAAAGGCGGAATTGCCAGAAAGGGAAGAAGGAACATAGGCATAAAGAATAAAAATGGCAACAAACAAGTACCTATCAATAATACTCTTAAATGTAAATGGATTAAATGCTCCAATCAAAAGACATAGGGTAACTGAATGGATAAGAAAACATGACCCATATATCATCAGACTACAAGAGACCTACCACAGAATAAAAGACTCAAAAAGATTAATAGTGAAGGGATGGAAAAAATATTTTCAGGCGAATAGAACAGAGGAAAAAAAGCTGGAGTAACAATACTTATATCTGACAAATTAAACCTCAAAGTGAAGGCCACTAAGAGATAAGGAAGGCCACATCATAATACTAAAGGGAGCAATTCAGCAAGAGGATATAACTCTGGAGAGGAGCTCCACACTGCACATGGAAAGGTCAGATTTCACCTGGGATAAGACCCTTGTGTGTTGTACCTGGTCATCTTGTAGTTTGTGCCTTTAAATCAACGTAGGAGAGAGAACTACATAACCACACACCCGGAGAAGAAAGACCATGGGAAAACAGCCAGCATATGACAGAAAAACAGGTATCACCAGAAAAGGAAGTAAAAGAAATAGAAGAAGAAATAGACCTGCCAGACAAAGAGATCAGAAAAATGGTCATAAGGTAGCTGAAAAGAATGAAAGACAAAATCGACAATGTGAGTAAGAACCAATGGGAAATGAAGAAGAAGCAAGAAAAAATGAAGAATAATCAAGAAGAAATGAAAAATGATATCACTGTTATAAAGAACTCAATAGACAGCATCAAAAGTAGACTAGAAGAAGCAGAGGACCACATCAATGAGCTAGAAGACAAGTTAGGAAAAAATACACAAGTACAGCAGCTTCTAGAAAAAAAAATTAAAAAGAAAGAGGAGAGCATAAGGGAACTGTGGGATAGCAAGAAACAAAACAACATCAGCATAATTGAGGTTCCAGAAAGTGTGGAAACTGAACAAGGAATAGAAAACCTGTTTGAAGAAATAATGACAGAAAACTTCCCCAATTTAGGAAAGAAAAAACCCACAGAAATCCAAGACTCACAGAGTCCCAAGCAAAATGAATGCAACAAACCAACACCAAGGCACATTATAATTAAATTGGCAAACACCAACGACAAAGTAAGAATCTTAAAAGCAGCCAAAAAGAAACAGAAAGTTACCTACAAAGGAACCCCCATAAGACTAGCAACTGCTTTCTCAACAGAAACTCATCAAGCAAGAAGGGAATGGAATGAAATATACAAAGTCATGCAAAGGAAGGGTCTGAATCCAAGAATACTGTATCCAACAAGACTTTCAATCAAAATTGAAGGTGAAATCAGGAGCTTCACAGACAAAAAAGGACTAAGGGAATATATTACCACCAAAGAGGCAATGCAGAAAATGTCAAAGGGTCTGCTATAAAAAAAAAGAAATAGGAAGCAAAAAATAACTTGGGGGTAAAGACTAAAAATGGTGACAGATAAGTACCTATCAATAATAACTATAACTGTAAACGGATTAAATGCTCCAATCAAAAGACATAAGGTAACCGATTTGATAAGAAAACGACACATATATGTGCTATCTATAAGAAACCCACCTCAGAAAAAGAGATGCACACAGATTGAGGATGAAGGGATAGAAGATGGTATTTCAGGCAAATGGCAATGAAAAAAAGCTGGGGTTGCAATACTTATATCTGACAAATTAGATCTTAAAGTGAAGGACATAACAAGAGATAAAGAAGGCCATTTCATAATACTAAAGGGAACAATCCAACAAGAAGAAATAACTCTGGTCAACATATATGCACCACATACAGGAGCACCTTAATACATAAAAAAAAACTCCTGGGGGATATTAAAGGAGAAATTGATAGCAATACAATTATAGTAGGAGCCTTTAATACCACACAGTCACCACTGGACAAATCCTCTAAACTAAAAATCAGAAAAGTAACATCAATCCTAAATGAGTCAGTAGACCAGATGGAATTAATTGACATCTTCAGAACAATTCACCCCAACGCCACAGAATACACATTTTTCTCCAATGCACATAGGTCATTTTCAAAGATAGACCATATGTTGAGTCATAGGAAAAGTCTCTTCAAATTCAAGAAGATAGAAAGCATATCAAGTATTTTCTAAGATCACAGTGGCATAAAACTGAACATCAACTACAATAAAAACAATACAAAGAAATCAAACACATGGAGACGAAACAGCATGCTATTAAATGACTGGGTAACCAGAGAGACCAAGGACAAATTAAAAAACATCATTGCAAGAAATGACAATGACAACATAACAATACAGAATTTATGGGACACAGTGAAAGCAGTCTTGAGAGGGAAGTTCATAGCCCTACAAGCGTACTGCAAAAAACAGGAAACAATGGTAATACATTTCCTAACCCTACAACTCAAAGAGCTAGAAAAAGAGCAACAAGAAAAGCCCAGCGTACTCAGAAGGAAGGAAATAGTAAAGATCACAGCAGAGATAAACAACATGGAGACCAAAGAAACAATTCAAAAGATCAACAAAACCAAGAGCTGGTTCTTTGAAAGGATAAACAAGATTGATGGACCTCTAGCCAGGCTCACCCAGAAGCAAAGAGAGAAGACCCAAATAATCAAAATCAGATATGCAAGAGGATAAATAACCACAGACCCTGCCAAAATAAAAAGGATTGTTAAAAAATACTATGAACAACTCTATTCCAACATATTTGACAAACTGCAAGAAATGGACATATTCCTAGAAAAATATAATCTTCCAAAACTCAATCAGGAAGAATATAAACATTTCAATAGTCCAATAATTATGGAAGAAATTAAAGCAGTCATCAAAAAGCTTCCAGCAAACAAAAGCCCAAGACCAGATGGCTACACAGGAGAGTTTTACCAAACACTCATGAAAGAATTGAAACCTATCCTTTTCAGACTATTCAAAAGTATTCAAGAAGAAGAAACACTTTCAAACACCCTAATACCAAAACCAGATAAAGACAACACAATGAAAGAGAATTAAAGGCCAATATGTCTCATGAAGATAGATGCCAAAATCCTCACCCAAATTCTAGCAAATCGGATCCAGCAGTACATCAGAAAGATCATACACCATGACCAAGTAGGATTCATCCCAGGAATGCAGGGATGGTACAATATCCGCAAACCAATAAATGTGATACATCATATAAACAAATTGAGAGGTAAAAATCACATAGTCATATCAATTGATGCAGAAAAAGCATTTTACAAAATCCAACACCCTTTCTTGATAAAAACTCTCAGCAAGGTGGGAGTAGAAGAGTCATACTTCAACATCATAAAAGCCATATATGATAAACCCACAGCTAACATCATATTCAATGGGAAAATACTAAAACCGTTTTCCCTAAGAACAGGAACAAAACAGGATGCCCACTCTAACCTCTCCTGTTTGACATAGTACTGCAAGTATTAGCCATTGTAATTGGACAAGAAGAAGAAATAAAAGGCGTCCAAATTGGAGAAGAAGAAGTAAAGCTGTCCTTATTTGCAGATGACATGATACTGTACATAAAAAACACGAAGGACTTAATAAATGAATTTGGCAATGTAGCAGGATATAAGATTAATGCCAAGAAATCTGTGGCATTTCTATACACTAATAGTGAAATTACCAAAAGAGAGACTAAAAAAGCAATCCCATTTACCATCACACCAAAATAGCCAAGATACCTTGGAATAAACCTAACTAAGGAGGTAAAAGACATATGCGCAGAAAAATACAGGACACTGAAGAAAGAGATAGAAGAAGATATAAACAGATGGAAGAGCATACCATGCTCATGTATTGGGAGAATCAACATCATTAAAATGTCCATCCTACCCAAAGCAGTCTATACATTCAATGAACTACCCATTAAAATACCAACGACATATTTCACAGACCTAGAAAGAACTCTTCAAAGATTCATCTGGAACAAAAAATGACTGCAAATAGCCACAGCATTCCTGAGAAGGAAGAATAAAGTAGGTGGAATCTCAATACCAGATTTCAAGCTATATTACAAAGCAACTGTTCTCAAAACAGCCTGATACTGGCACAAGGACAGACAAACAGACCAATGGAATAGAATAGAGATTCCAGATATCCACCCAACCCACTATTCTCAATTAATATTTGAGAAAGGCGGCATGAACATGCAATGGAGCCAAGACAGCCTCTTCAATAAATAATGTTGGGAAAATTGGACAGATACATGCAAAAAAATGAAACTGGACCACCAACTTACACCAAATACAAAAATAAATTCAAAATGGATACAAGACTTAAACATTAGGCAGGAAACCATAAAAATACTGGAGGAATCCACAAGCAGCACAATCTCAGACATATGCTGTAAGAAATTCTTCACTGATACTTTTCCAAGGGCAATTGGAGCTAAAGAAAAAATAAACAAATGGGCCTACATTAAAAAAAAGAAACTTTTACACTTCAAAAGAAACCATCAACAAAACAACAACAAAGCCCACTGTATGGGAGAACACAAGAACACATTTGCAAATGTTATCACTGATTAAGGTTTAATCTCCAACATCTAAAGTCAACTTATACAACTTAATAAATGGAAGATAAATGATCCAATAAAAAAATGGGCAAAGGATCTAAATAGAACCTTTTTGAAAGACTACAGTAGGAAGGCCAAGAGACTCATAAAAACATGTTCAAAGTCACTAATTATCCAAGAGATGCAAATCAAAACCACAATGTGATACCATCTCACTGTTGTCAGAATGGCAATCATCAACAAATCAACAAATGACAAGTGTTTTGGAGGATACGGAGAAAAAGAAACCCTTGTGCACTGGAGGTGGGAATGCAGACTGGTTGCAGCCACTGTGGAGAACAGTATCGAGTTTCCTCAAAAAACTAAAAATGGAACTCCCATTTGACCCAGTAATCCCACTGTTAGGAATATATCCTAAGAAAGTAGAAACACCAATCAGAAAGGATATATGCACCCCTATGCTCATAGCAGCACAATTTACAATAGCTACAATTTGGAAACAGCCTAGGTGCCCATCAGCAGATGAGTGGGTCAGAAAACTATGGTACATCTACCCAATGGATTTCTATGCTGCCATTAAAAAAAGGAATTCTTACCATTTGCAACAACCTGGATGGAACTGGAGAGCCTTATGCTTAGTGAAATAAACTAGTCAACGCAGGAATAACACCACATGATATGACTCATTTGTGGCTAATAACAAACATTATAAACTGATGAACAAAATAATAGATACAGAGGCAGTAAAGCCTCAAACAGACTGTCTAATTATAGTAGAAAGTTTAAGGAGAGGTGGGGTAGATAAGATATCAACCAAAGCACTTGTATGCATGCATATAATTATAACCAATGAACACAAGACACTGTGGGGGTTGTGTATGCCTGGGAGCGGTCGGCAATGGGAAGATATGTATACATGTAACACAATAAAAAATAAAAAAAATAAAAAAACATAAGTGAAGAAAAAAAAGAGGATATATCTCTGATAAACATATGTACACCCAATACAGGAGCATCCAAATACATAAAGAATCTTCTGGAAGATATCCAGGGAGATATTGTCAGAAATACAGTCATAATAGCGGACTTTAATACCCTATTGACACCACTGGATAAATCCTCTAAATAAAAAAAAAAATAAAAAAAGAAACAGTAATCCTAAACGACTCACTGTATCAGATGGAATTATTTGACATTTTCAGAACATTTCATCCCAAAGTTACAGAATATACATTCTTCTCAAGTGCACACTGGATATTTTCAAACTCAGACCATAGGCAAAGTCTCTTCTAATTCAAGAATATAGAAACAATACCAAGCATCTTCTTAGATCACAGTGGCATGCAATTAAAATCAACTACAATAAAAACAATGAATAAAATAAAACACTTGGAGGCTACATGACATTAAACAATGATTTCGTTACCAATGACAACAAAGAAGAAATAAAAAGCATCCTGGTAACAAATGACAATGAAAACACAACAATCCAATATCTATGGGACACAGTGAAAGCAATTTATAGATTTAATTAAATTACAATTAAAATACCAACAGCATATTTCAGAAACCTAGAACAAACTCCAAACATTCATCTGGAATAAAACAAAACAAAAAAAACAAAAAAAACAAAAAACAAACAAAAAACAAACAAACAAACAAAAGAATAACCACAGCAATCCTGAGAAAGAAGAACAAAGTCGGAGGGATTCCAATATCAAATATCAAGCTATATAACAAAGTCCTGGTTCTCAAAACTGCCTGGTACTGGCACAAGAACAGACATATAGACCAATGGAACAGGACAGAAAACCCAGAAATAGACCTAAGCCATTATGCTCAATTAATTTTTGACAAAGAACGCAAGAGCATACAATGGAGTCAAGATAGTCTTCAATAAATGAGGCTGGGAAGTTTATTCAGATACATATTAAAAAATGAAAGTAGATCACCAAATTACACCATACACAAAAATGAACTCAAAATGGTTAAAGGACTTAAATGTAAGTTGGGAAACCATAAAAATCTTGGAAGACTCTATAAACAGCAAACTATCAGACATATGTTGTAGTAATATCATTACTGATACAGCTCCTAGAGCAATGGAACCTAAGGAGAAAATAAACAAATGGGACTACCTCAAAATAAAAAGCTTCTACACAGCTAAAGAAACCATCAACCAAACAACAAGGAAGCCCATTGCATGACAGAACATATTTGCCAACATTATCTTGGATAAGATTTTAATCTCCAACATTTATAGAGAACTCATACAACTTAACAAAAAGAATATAAACAATCCAATCAAAAAAATGGGCAAAAGACCTAAATAGACACTTTTCAAAAGAGGACATATAAAAGGCTTAAGGACATATGAAAACATGCTCAAAGTCAGTAATCATCCAAGAGATGCAAATCAAAACAACAATAAGGTAGCATCTGACACCTGACAGAAGGGTTATCATCAACAAATCAACAAATGACAAGTGCTAGTGAGGATATGGAGAAAAAGGAAACCTCATGCACTGCTGGTGGGAATGCAGACTGGTGCAGCCACTGTGGAGAACAATATGGAGTTTCCTCAAAAATCTAAAAATGGAACTCCCATTTGACTCAGTAATTCCACTTCTCAGATTATATTCCAAGAAACCAGATACACCAATCAGAAAGGATATATGCAGCCCTATGTTCATAGCAGCACAATTTACAATAGCTAAGATTTGGAAACAGCCTAAGTGCCCATCAGCAAATGAGTGGATTAGAAAACTGTGGTACAACTATACAAAGGAATACTATGCTTCTATAAAAAAGAATGAACTTTAACCATCTGCAACAGCATAGATCAGCGGTTCTCAACCTGTGGGTCACGACCCCTTTGGGGGTCAAATGACCCTTTCACAGGGGTCGCCTAAGACCATAGGAAAATGCAGATATTTACATCACGATGCATAACAGTAGCAAAATTTCATGGTTGGGGGGTCACCACCACATGCGGAACTGTATGCAAGGGTCAAGGCCCTAGGAAGGTTGAGAACCACTGGCATAGATTGAAGTGAAGAACATTTTGCTAAGTGAAATATGCCAATCAGAGAAAGATAAATATCACATGATTTCACTCTTATTTGGAATACAGTAAACAACATAAACTGAGGAACAAAAATAGATCCAGAGACAAGGTAACACCAAACAGACCATCCATCCTCAGAGAGAAGTTGGGGTATGGGAGGTAGAGATCAACCACCGGACTTGTATGCATGCGTATTAGTAAAACCAATGGAAATAGACACTAGGGCTGTGGGGGCTTGTCCAGGGGAGTGGGAGTGGAGGTGTGGGGTCAACCCAGGAAAAAGGAGACACATGTAATATTTTAAACAATAATAAAAGATGAAAAACCTGAAGAACATACAGTCTATCAGGAAATAATAAGAATAAAATAATTTTAGGTAAGAACCATGAAGCCACATGGTAATTGGAGCTTTGGAAGAAAGTGTAGGAATAAAAGCTGAAAAAGTAAACAGGGTAAAGTACATAGACCTTCAGGTTTCATTTTAGATTTTGATTTTTCGTATTTTGTAGTGTTTTTTTTTTCCTGGTCCTGTATAAATGTGCAAAATCTAACTTGCAGAGTTGCTTTTAAGATTACATAAGCACAGATTTTGCCTAAGGGCACCTTTCACTTACAAGGCACTCAATAAAATATTCTTGTTATTAATCAATGAATGATTAGAAGTAATTGAAAGATTTAATAAGTTTGTGTGAAAGATGGATCAATCTAACATGTCTAGTGAATTTGACAGGAGACAAGATTGAAAGTAGTTGCAGCAATCCAAAGGAAAGGCAGAGTCAGGGGCTGAATAGAAATCAACTGGATATAAGGGTGATGGAGGCAAAGGTGCCTTCCTCTGTAGGAGGTGACCCATGAGGTGATCAGGGCTCCCACTGGCACCCATTTTGACTGGTCTGGACCCTGCTGGCTGGGGGCAGCTCCTGTGCTGAACATTTGGTCAGTGTGCATCATAGCAACCGGTTGTTCCATAGGTAGTTCCACTGTTCAGTCAATTTGCATATTAGGCTTTTATTATACAGGATGCCACACCTATAATTAAAAAAAAATAAAAATGAAAATAAAATTAACCTATTCTATGGAATATTTGTGATACTTACTTTGAAATAGTATTATTTATATAAAAAATTTATTGATAATTGTAGCCCAAAGTATCAACTATCTAGAAATTTTGTTTATGCTTCTAAGTCTACTTTGGAAGTTTGTATCTGGATTTAAAATCATTCTAAAGAATGTGGCAGAGAGGAAAAAATGGCAGTGAGTAGACAGAAGCGTCTGTAACTTTGTCGCTAGGCAGAGGGAGAGAGAGCAGCTAAGAGTCGCACTGGGAATGTTTGTTGGCAAGTTAAGAGTCAGTTATCCGCCAGGAGAAGGTGGGGGACTGTTGGATGGGGCTCTGCTGGCCAGGCAGCCCCACTGCCACAGGGTTTTTGTCTGCCAGAGCCACCAGCTTGAACGCGGAGATTGATGTCTGCAGTGGTCTGAAAGCGGCTGCTGAAGCACTCAACGAACTGCCGGGGGAACCAGAACACCATTCTCCAATCGGTGCAGACACGGACTCAGAGGAGATCCACACGGCACACGGAAAGGTCAGATTTTGCCTGGGATAAGGTGAGGTCTCCTGCCCCACAGAACAGAGATGCGCAGACTGTGGGAACAGGGCTGCAGGAAAGCTGCCTCTGGAGAGGTCCGCAGAGGTGGGGCAGGGCGTGATCCCTAAGTGTGGAGGCAAACTTTCGGAGCTGTTGACAGAGGGGAGCTCTAGAAAAGGATTCCTTTTGATCTGAGGCAGAGGGACAGCCTGGGAGTTATTACAGTGCCCTGGCTGCAAAATCCCCACAAACTGGTTTTGAGAACCACAGAGTAGCAGGATCTGAGAACAGACTAGAGAGGTCCTGTGCTTTGTCTCAGAGAACAATTACGAAACACTGCCACCCAGTAGATGACACACAAATTGATTCTCGCATAACCAAAAAGAATAAAGAGATTAAAACACAACTCATCAGTGGAACACAGGGAACTGCAATACCCTCCTGACTGGGAAACAGAAGTGCCAAGCAGAACAAGAACAGAAGTGAATGACCATTCTTTTTTTTTTCTTTTTTTCTTTTTCTTTTTTTTAATTTTTATATTGTTTATTCTATATTTTTTCATTTCTGCATATTTTAATTAAAAACAATTTTTTTCTTTCCTCCTCAATTGATTTTACCTTTTTCATTATTACATTTTTGTTTTCAACTAGTATTAGTACTACTATTATTTTACCATTCTGGAAAAAAACAAGTGTCATCTTGTATTCCCTTTATTTTACTTCAGGATTAGAGTTCTACATTCTATTTTCATCTGTCCTTTAGCATAATTTTACTGTATCTTAACTCTACCTTTATGCCAACACTTTCCTCCTAACTTTCCCCATTTTGTTGTCTTGTTTTCTCTTTCACTTTTCCAAATTTAGATTCTCCCTATTCATTCTCTTTACCTGGTTAAAATTTCACCCCATTTATATACCTAATTTCAAATCCCCTACTCCAAATCCATACAAACCTCTCTCTTCTTGACTTCACTATCCAAAAAGTTCTTTTTCTCTATGACCTTTTCTTGCTCTTTGCCTGAACGATGATTATATCAATTTTATGTACTTTTTTGGTGAGATTGTTTTAGCTTTTTCTACTTGTTTTATTTTGCTTTTTGTTTGCTTTGTTTTGGTTTGTTTTTTATGCCTCTTTTCCCTCACCTCCCTCTATACCAGTTGTTATTTGTAGTTTGTATTAATCCCCAGGTGCTGGTGGCCAGCATTTGTTGGGAGTAGTGACTGTTCTATTAGTGTTTTCTCCCGACATCTATATTTTGATCCCCTTTTCTCTCTTATCCTCTTTCTTTTCTCTCTGACATTTTTCTCTTACTCTTTTCTTCTCTTCCTTCTCCTTTTAATTTTTTAATTTTATTTTTTGTTCATTTATTTATTTTTTTCTCCCTCTCCCAATTTGATTTTGGCATTTCTTTCTTTCCTTTTTTCCTCATTTTCCTATTTTTCTTTATCTAGTTACCCCTAATTTGTCTTTCATTGGTGGTCACCTTATTTGTGATTATTAACATATTGAATACATATCTACTCAGTGCCTTGTGTGCTGTATCTGGTTGTGTGGTAGTTTGTGCCTTTCAATCAACGTAGGAGAGATAACTACATAACCAAACACCCGGAGAAGAAAGAAAATGGGCAGAAAAAGAAACAGCCCACATAAGACAGAAAGGCAGGTTTAACCAGAAAAGGAAGTAAATGAAATAGAAGCAGAAATAAGCCTGCCAGAGAAAGAGTTCAGAGAAATGATCATAAGGTGGATGAAAAGAATGGAAGACAAAATCGACAATGTGAGTAAAAGCCAACAGGAAATGAAGAAGACCCAAGAGGAAATGAAAAAGAAGCAAGAAGAAATGCAGAAGAAAGTATAAGAAATACAGAATAATCAAGAAGAAATGAAAAATGACATCACTGCTATAAGGAACTCAATAGAAAGCATCAAAAGTAGACTAAAAGAAGCAGAGGACTGCATCAGTGAGCTAGAAGAAAAGTTAGGAAAATATACCCAAGTACAGCAGCTTCTAGAAAAAAAAGTTAAAAAGCAAAAGGAGGGCCTAAGGGAACTTTGGGATAACATGAAACAAAAAAACATCTGCATAATTGGGGTTCCAGAAAGAGTGGAAACTGAGCAAGGATTAGAGAACCTGTTTGAAGATATAATGACAGAAAATTTCCCCAATATAGGAAAGAAAAAACCCATACAAACCCAGAAAGCTCTCAGAGTGCCAAGCAAAATGAATGCAACAAACAGACACCAAGGCACATTATAATTAAATTGGCAAACACTGACGAAAGTAAGAATCTTAAAAGCAGCCAGAGAGAAACAGAAAGTTAACTACAAAGGAACCCCCATAAGACTAGCTACTGATTTCTCAACAGAAACTCATCAGGCCAGAAGGGAATGGAATGAAATATACAAAGTCATGTAAGGAAGGGTCTGAATCCAAGAATACTGTACTCTGCAAGACTCTCAATCAAAATTGAAGGTGAAATTAGGAGCTTCACAGACAAAAAAGGACTAAGGGAATATGTTACCACCAAACCAGCAATGCAAGAATTGTTAAAGGGTCTGCTGTAACAAAAATAAATAGGAAGCAAAGAAGGAACTCTGAGGTCAGGCCTAAAAATGGTAACAGATAAGCACTTATCAATAATAAATTTAAATGTAAACAGATTAAATGCTCCAATCAAAAGACATAGGGTAACCGATTGGATAAGTAAACATGATAGATATATCTGCTGTCTGCAAGAAGCCCACTTCAGGAAAAGAGATTCTCACAGATTGAAGGTGAAGGGATGGAAGATGGTATTTCAGGCAAATGGAAATGAAAAAAAAGCTGCGGTTGCAATACGTATATCTGAAAAATTAGATCTCAAAGTGAAGGACATAACAAGAGATAAAGAAGGCAACTTAATAATACTGAAGGGAACAATCCAACAAGAAGAAATAACTCTGGTAAACATATATGCACCCAATACAGGAGCACCTAAATACATTAAAAAAAAAAAACTCCTGGAGGATATTAAGGGAGAGATTGCCAGCAATACAATCATAGTAAGAGACATTAATACACCACTGTCACCATTGGACAAATCCTCTAAACAAAAAATCAGAAAAGAAACATCAATCCTAAATGAATCAGTAGACCAGATGGAATTAATTGACATCTTTAGAACATTAAACGCCAAAGCCACAGAATATACATTCTTCTCTAGTTCACATGGGTCATTTTCAAAGATAGATCATACGTTGGGGCATAAAAATAGTCTCTTCAAATATAAGAAGATAGAAATCATATCAAGCATTTTCTCAGATCACAGTGGCATAAATCTGGAAATGAACTATAATAAAAACAATAGAAAGAAATCAAACACATGGAGACTAAACAGCATGCTATTAAACAATGACTGGGTAACCAAAGAGATCAAGGGAGAAATAAAAAAAAAACATCATGACAACAAATGACAATGACAACACAACAATACAAAATATATGGGACACAGTGAAAGCAGTCTTGAGAGGGAAGTTCGTAGCCCTACAAGCGTACTGCAAAAAACAGGAAACAAAGGTAATAAATTTCCTAACCCTACAACTCAAAGAGCTAGAAAGAGAGCAACAAGAAATGCCCAGTGTAAGCAGAAGGAAGGAAATAGTAAAGATCAGAGAGGAGATAAACAACTTGGAGACCAAAGAAACAATTCAAAATATCAACAAAACCAAGAGCTGGTTCTTTGAAAGGATAAACAAGATTGATGGACCTCTAGCCAGGCTCACCAAAAAGCAAAGAGAGAAGACCCAAATAAGCAAAATCAGAAATGAAAGAGGAGAAATAACAACAGACCCTGCCGAAAGACAAAGAATTGTTAAAAAATACTATGAACATCTCTATTCCAACAAATTGGACAACCTGCAAGAAATGGACAATTTCCTAGAAAAATATAACCTTCCAAAACTCAATCAGGAAGAATCAAAACATCTCAATAGTCCAATAACTATGGAAGAAGTTGAAGCAGTCATCAAAAAGCTTCTAGCAAAAAAAAGCCCGGGACCAGATGACTAAACAGGAGAGTTTTACCAAACATTCAAGGAAGAATTAAAACCTATCCTCCTCAGACTATTCAAAAACATTCAAGAAGAAGGAACACTTCCAAACACCTTCTTTGAAGCCAGCATCACCCTAATACCAAAACCAGATAAAGACAACACAATGAAAGGGAATTATAGGGCAATATCTCTCATGAACATAGATGCCAAAATCCTCAACCAAATTCTAGCAAATCGGATCCAGCAGTACATCAGAAAGGTCATACACCATGACCAAGTAGGATTCATCCCAGGAATGCAGGGATGGTACAATATTCACAAATCAATAAACGTGATACATCACATAAACTAATTGAGCTATAAAAATCACAGTCATATCAATTGATGCAAAAAAAGCATTTGATAAAATCCAACACTCTTTCTTGATAAAAACTTTCAGCGAAGTGGGAATAGAAGGATCATACCGCAACATCATGAAAGCCATATATGATAAACCCACAGCTAACGTCATACTCAATGGGCAAAAACTAAAACCATTTCCCTTAAAAACAGGAACAAGACAGGGATGCCCTCTCTCACCTCTCCTGTTTGACATAGTACTGGAAGTATTAGCCTTTGCTATTAGACAAGAAGAGGAAATAAAAGGCATCCAAATTGGAAAAGAAGAAGTAAAGCTGTCCTTATTTGCAGATGACAGGATACTGTATATAAAAACCTGAAGGACTCCATCCCAAAACTAATTGACTTAATAAATGAATTTGTCAAGGTAGCGGGATACAAAATTAATGCCAAGAAATCTGTGGCATTTCTATACACTAATAGTATAATTACAGAACAAGAGACTCAAAAAGCAATCCCATTTACCATCACACCAAAAAAATTAAGATACCTAGGAATAATCCGAAGTAAAGTGGTAAAAGACCTATATGTAGAAAACTACAGGACACTGAAAAGAGAGATAGAGGAAGATGTTAACAGATGGAAGAGCATACCATGCTCATTGATTGGGAGAATCAACAATATTAAAATGTCCATACTACCCAAAGCAATCTATAGATTCAATGCAGTACCCATTAAAATACCAATAATATACTTCACAGACCTAGAAAGAATTCTTCATAAATTCATCTGGAACAACAACAACAACAAAAGACCACAAATAGCCACAGCAATTCTGAGAAAGAAGAATAAAGTAGGTGGAATTTCAATACCAGATTTCAAGCTATATTACAAACATCCTGCTACTGGCACAAGAACAGACATATAGACCAATGGAATAGAATAGAGAATCCAGATATGCACTCAAACCACTATGCTCAACTAATATTTGACAAAGGAGGCATGAACATACAATGGAGCCAAGATAGCCTCTTCAATAAATGGTGTTGGGAAAATTGGAACAATACCTGCAAAAAAATGAAACTGGACCACCAATTTACACCAAATACAAAAATAAACTCAAAATGGATACAGGACTTACACATTAGAAGAGAAACCATAAAAATATTAGAGGAATCCACAGGCAGCACAATCTCAGATACATGCCAAAAGAAATTCTTCACTCATACTGCTCCAAAGGCAATGGAAGCTAAAGAAAAAATAAACAAATGGGACTACCTCAAAATAAAAAAAAAACTTTTGCACAGCAAAAGAAACCATCAACAAAAGAACAAGAAAGATCACTGTATGGGAGAACATATTTGCAAATGTTATCACTGATAAAGGTTTAATCTCCAACATCTACAGTCAAATTATACAACTTAATAAAAGAAAGATCAATGATCCAATAAAAAAATGGGCAATGGACCTAAATAGAACTTTTTCAAAAGATGACAGAAGGAAAGCCAAGAGACACATGAAAACATGTTCAAAGTTACTAATTATCCGAGAGATGCAAATTAAAACAACAATGCGATACCATCTTACACCTGTCAGAATGGCAATCATCAACAAATCAATAAACGACAAGTGTTGGCGATGATGTGGAGAAAAAGGAACCCTTGTGCATTGTTGGTGGGAATGCAGTCTGATGCAGCCACTGTGGAGAACAGTATGGAGTTTTCTTAAAAAACTAAAAATGGATCTCCCATTTGACCCAGCAATCCCACTCTTAGGAATTTATCCTAAGAAATTACAAACACCAATCAGAAAGGATTTATGCATGCCTATGTTCATAGCAGCACAATTTACAATAGCTACAATTTGGAAACAGCCTAGGTGTCCATCAGTAGATGAGTGGATCAGAAAACCGTGGTATATCTACACAATGGAATTCTATGCTGTCATTAAAAAGTAGGAACTCTTACCATTTCCAGCAACCTGGATGGAACTGGAGAGCCTTATGCTTAGTGAAATAAGCCAGTCAATGAAGGAGAAGCACAACATGATCTCACTCATTTGTGTATAATAAAGAAAATTGCAAACTGATGAACAAAAGGATAGATACAGAGGCAGTAAAGCATCAAACAGACTGTGAAATTATAGCAGAAAGATTAAGGTTAGGTGGGGTTGGTAAGAGAAAGGACTTGTGTCTATATATATAAGCATAACCAATGAACATAGACACTGGGGGGTTGGGGTATGCCTGGGAGGGAGGGGGGCAATGGGGAGATATGTATACATGTAACACAATAAAAAAATGAAAAAAAAGAATGTGGCAGACACTTGTGAGATTGAGAAAATGATTTCTAGAGATGGTATAATTTTTCTTGTCCTTTATGTATGTGAATTATTTATTTTTCAGTTTTGCAAATGATAGATGAATACATGGTCCTTGTAGAAGTACTCAAAGCACATAGAAATATTGGAAGTAAAAAGTAAAATTACCCATTCACATTCTATGTGCTATTTACTACCAGAAGAAACCATTATTAACAGTTTGATTTATATCCTTTTCCATAAACATAATTACATATATTTACAGAGAGAAAAAAACAGTTATAGCAGGAAAGTTAAGCTTAGTCTTTGATGCTAGGTTTCCTGGGTCCAAACCAAGACTCTATACCACTTACAACTGTGTGGAATTGGACATCTTATCTAACTTCTCTACTTTTCAGTTTCCTTGTATGTAAAATGGCAATTATAATATCTGTTTCACAGAGATGTTATGAAGAGTATATCAGTTAGTACACGTGAAATATGTAGAAAAGTGCCTGGCTCATATTACATGCTCAATAGATGATGCAATCATACTGTATATGTTATCTGAAACTCACATTCCATCAGTACATGAAAGTAATACAATGTAGTAATTAAGAGCATGAGTTCTGAATTCAGTTGCCTGGTGCATGTAATAGTTCCACCATTTCCTCCCTTTCAACAAGTATAGAACCTTTCTTTGTATTTGTTTCTTTGTTACATGAAGATAATAGCTTCTGATTTTTCTCTTTTATTGAATTATGTGTTTATAGTAATTACTTAAAATATGCTTATTATTCCATTATTTAAAATCCTTAGTTTTGTATTTAATGCAATAGATGTATCATAATTTATCTAAACATTATATTCTTGATGGCTGTTTGAGTTATTTTAAATTATTAATTGTTACAAAATATGCTAGTTTTCACACTGCTTTTTTTAACTTAAAATTTTAAAAATAACCTTTTTTCTGTCTTTGCTTGAACAACAACAACAACAAAAAACTATTGCTGTTAACATTTCCCACAGTCATTTTCATTTGCATCTTGAATAAAAACTTTCAAGATCCTCTTTTGGTTTGTTATCTTAATCACCATACCATACATGACATCAGCCCACATCATTTTCCTGTTAGTTTGGTTCAGTACTAGGGCATGAATGGAAAGCAGAACCATATAATTTTGTGTGGTTGAACTTCTCTTTCCGAGGTGTAAACCAAAAGCCAAGAAACAAAGAAGCCAAAAGAAACTTTTCTTATGTTTGAAGAGTTGGAATCTCAGAAGACTAAATCTTCAGGCATCTTGATATTTAGAAAAGGTAAATCTAAATTCTTACATATTTTGTGTTGTATTGTTTGATTTTTTTCCCAAAAAATATTTAAATGCTAATAAGTACGTTTCCTGGAAACATTTATAGTATATGCTAGAGACCTATAAAAGAAAAATTGTGTCTTGAATCAAGTCTCCTTTTTCTTTTCTCACACTTGTAGAATTTATAAGAAAAATTAAGATTCTTAAATTTGCATGCCAAACTAAACAAAAGACTGAATTTAGTGCTTTGAGATAAAAGATTTAAGTAAAAAGAAAAGGGAATGGATAGAAGAGAGAAAGGAGGAAAGAAGGAAGGGAAGGAGCAGGGAGAGAGAGAGAAGGAAGGAAAGAAAGGGAAAGACAAAAGAAAAAAGGATGGTAGTAAATTTGGCAAAACAAGATTGATTGATTGTTTTAGCTGTTTTTAAGTGTACAATTCAGGGGCATTAAATATTTTCATGTTGTGCAACTGTTACCACTATGATTCCAGAAATTTTTCATCTTGCAAAACTAAAATGCTGTGCCCATTAAACACTAATTCTGTTCCTCTCTACCCCCAACCCCTGATAATCTCTTTTCCACTTTCTATCTCTATGAATTTTTATTTCAAGTTAGAATATTTAAAAGTAAGTGGCTATATTTATATTTTAAATCTGAAAGTATTCATGAGTTTAAACTATTTGTAAATAATATTCATTCTTTATACACATTTTAAGGCATAGTAATTTGTTTTCAATGTGTGGTTCAAATTACAGTAATTAAAACACAGTTCAATTAAGACCAAGATCTTGATAGCAGGCTTGATTTTAAGTAGACTATTTGAAGAGCCAAAGGAAGACATCTACAACAGTGTCAACATCAAAAGTTATTTTTTAAAAAATAAAGGGTTAGGCACATTAATAACTTTAAAATAAATCATTTGTGACAGCCGAATATAATACATATGTAATTAAACATTTGTATAAGTTTGTACTTTTTTATTGTCTGATTCATTTATTTTTATGGAACATTACATTATAAAACATTGAACAGGTTCTGGAATAAATATAAACATGCAAGCTGGCCTTTTTCTGCTTCTTCAAGATAGAAGAGTGATTGGTATAATTCCATTACTTTGTTTATCCTTTCAACCTCTGCTTTTCTTCTCTTTGCCCTCCTTTTTTCTCTAAGGGACAAGACAGAAGGCTGAATTTGCTTAATTAGACAAGACAGAAATACTCTGCCTGCCTAGTTTTCTGTAACTTCCCTTCCCTCTATGACTACACTATGCATAGGACCTAGACATAATTGTGTTGTTACTAACCTGTCATTTAAGACAGCATCAAATGGTTTAGTGTGATTTAGTCACTCATTCTCTCTTTTTCTCTCAATAAATTAATATGTAGTCACTATCATGGCTTGTTATCAGTATGGGACACCAAGTGATGCTTTTTAATTCTCAGTGTTTTTGGAAACTTGGCCTTGTGTCCAGCTACCTGTCGATTAAAACCCATTGCCTGCATTCTTTTTACACACTTCCTTCAGGCTTCACTATGACCTCAGCTTGAAAGCAATGTACCCACCATATGTGTTTGGTTGTATGACTCTTTAGCTCCAGCAGATCCAGTCATTTGCAGAGAGAAAAAGATGAAATAAATATGATGTATAAGTTTGTAATTTTTAAAACACTTGCATGTACATCATATAATATTCTAACAATAATTCTGTGAAGAAAGCAGGGGAGTGTTATCACAATTTAATTGATAGGAAAATTGAGGTACAGGAATGATAAATAAATTACCTGATATTAAAAAGTTAGGGAAGGGTGGGAGTAAGAAATAAACCAAAGGACTTGTATGTATGCATATAAGCATAACCAATATTCACAGACAGTAGGAGGGTGAGGGCAAGTGCGGGGGGGGGACGTTGGAGTGGCCAGCAAGAGGTCGATGGGGGAAAAAGGAAACATATGTAATTCTTTAAACAATAAATAATTTAAATTCAAAAAAGTAATAGCCTAATTTAAACCCAAATCTTCTTATTCCTGGTCCTATTCTCTGTCTTTTGAGTAACACTACCTCCCCAAATCACTTGTGTTTCATGTAGAAGAAACATCTTAATTTGACATTTTGAATATATATTGCCTTAATGGGTTCTTTTATAATTTCAGGAATCTACTGCACTCTTCTCTTCAGAAATATTGACTAATAAAATGCTTGGAGAAGCCTTCCTACTTGAACTCCTATACAAAGAACAGAAATATACAACATTTTGTAAGCCACTTACATGTAAGAAGACCTCAAATGCTGAAAAGGAAACTTGGAAAAAGCAGCTTTTAAATATAGAAGACAATTTACTTTCTCCCGATAAAATAGAAAATCAACAAAAGGTTGAGAAAGAAAGTTTAACAAAGCAAATTAATGAAAGTAAAATAGAATTTGTGGATGAAATAACTGTACCAAAATGCAAAAGTGCATCCTTTCCAGGAAATCTGTCTGTTGTGCTGCCAATTCCAAAAAGAGAACAACGTGATGAAAGACAACTGGATTTATACCAATCTTGGTCATGTACAAGTATTTACCAGAATTATCCTGACCTACAGATTGGAGGAGACCAAGTGGGCAACATGTATGATTCAGGCTGCTTTGTAGAACACATACATGATGTTGCTCTTAATGGTCCCCTTTTACTTTCAGTGGATATACCATTGGGCCATTCTCCTATCATTAAGCCTCTAGAGAAACTATCTGCCTCAAAACTTTTGAATGGGGATGAAATTCGAGAAAAAAGTATGTTGTTTCATAAGCAGCCCCTCTCTAATTCTATGCTTAATAAGTATATGGAAAACAAGCTGGATGAAGTCTACAAACAATTTTTGGAAGAAAATCTCACTAAGTGCCTCTCTATAACCAACCTTATGGCTTCTAATTTGCTAATGAATAATGTAAATCAGTTTACCCTTCAAATATCTCAAGAACAGAACATAGAGGCTTCGAAAGCCCAGGAAGCTCTCCCACATTTTTTTTCAAGATGTAATCTCTATAACATTTCCCATGGAAACAGTTCTGAATTCAGCACTCCTAACCTACAAATATCAAACCAGAGAAGTAGAGAATTTGTATCAAATGTAAAATAAAAACTAATTATAGGTTCCTTACACTGACTTAAGAGACTGGAGTAACAATAGTTCTCTCTGCTTTATCATGTCACATCAGGCCTCCTTTGGACTGTGGTTATTAAATTTTTTGAAAAATTGTTTGGCCTTAGCAGGGTAGGTCAGTTGGTTAGAGCACCATCCTCATATGCCAAGGATGTGGGTTGGATTTCTGGTCAGGGCACAAATTTCTCTCTCTCTCTCATCTCCATTACTCTCTCTCACTAAAATCAATAAATAGAAAACATAAATGATTTCATCAATGGTACATCTGTATTACTTTATGAGACACTTTTAATAATTAAGTTGTATGACCATGTTTTTAAAATTATTTTGACATCTTTAATGGTTGCCACATTCATGTTTATAAATTCTGTATGACATGTTTATTTAATTGCCACTGGCACCCCAAATTGATTACTTCGCTCTCGCTCATCAGCTTTATTTACCACAAAAGTGGTACAAAACTGAGATGAGGAAAGGATTATTGCTTTCAGCTACTGAAAGGACCACTAGAAATAATATCATACAGAAACATTTATTCACCACAAAACAATATTTAAAACATTATGGATTGTGCTTAATTATTTTATTTTATTTTTAACATACATACATATATTTTGACATTGACAGTAAGAATAACCTAAAGGAAATTCTTCAAACTAAAGTTGAATTTAAATGGCATTGGAAAAATATGGAAGAAAGGCTTAAGAAAAATACAGAATTTGATCTTAAAATTTCCAATTGAAATCTAGTATTTTCTATACTTACCTGGCAGGGGAGATACCATTATCATGAAGGTGGTTGTCCCAAGGTGAGATTTATCCATTACACTCCAGATGTGCTGACCCCTGTGATTTTCCCAAATGTGGGAAACTTGACTGCATAATTTGTACTAGTGGGGGACCGAGTTTGTGATTGCCGCTGAATGGGAGAGAGAGGGGAGGAAGAAATTCTGGTGCTTTCTAACTTTCCTGAGGCAGGCATCAACTTTTTTTTATATCATTATGTGTGCATAGTGGTTTTAAGAGTTGAGAGGTAGGAAAATATACAGGTAAATAGGACAAAGTACATCTAAAAATGAAGAGACTCTCTTGGCAATTTTTGACACTTCTCATATTATCCTCAGTCAAGATCTTGGTTAAGGATAAAAGTCAGCAGGATGTTATGCTGATTTTGAAATCTAAACTAAGTAAATTAATTTAGAAAATATACCCAAAATAATGTTTTATTGCAGACTTGGAAACAAAACTCTACACTTAACAGCTTACACTTCTCCTAGATATAGTAAAATGATTGGCATAAACTTTTGCTTGTAAAATAAGATTTTATGTATTTGTTACAGAATTATTATTATTGCATTACATATTAATAAGATTTGTGCATTAGTGATAACATGAATTTTATACATACAGTTATGTATGTGTGAAAATCCATCATAAACAAAATTATATTTGAAAGAAAAAATAAAGAGATGATGGCAAAAAAATGTTCTCATATGTTAAAATCAAGATAACTGTCATTTGGAAAATGCTTATTGGAAATTTAGGACTTTTCTTCTTCAATCATGTTGCTGTGTTCCTTTCCTCAAGGTCTAGTTAAAATTTATTAAAATGTTCTTATTATTTTCTGTTGATTTCATAATTATTATAGTGCAAATGTATAGCATCATTTGTCTCAATTTTATGAAATAGCCTTTATATAATTACATTTCCTTTAAATAATTATATTAAAGAACATATCTATAAAATGATGAAAATAAAATTACAGTATATTGACATCAATTACAAATACTGAATTATTGTTATAGGCAGCTAATTCTTTAAATTGTTCTGCTATTTTTTTTAAAGATGAGGAATTTGTAGATTACAGAATTGCAATGAAGTTCCAGTTTTTACTTCCTAAAATGAATAGAGGCCCTTTATCATGAGACCTAAATTGTCATAAGACCTTGGTTTCATCTTACAGTAACTGAAGTTCATATATAAGCTATTTCCTGAAATGTATTTATCTCTATAGTTGTAAACTGGACCTACATCTACCAAATAGAATTTATATAGATGAAAAAGTTTAAGGAACAGCTCAGAACTCTGATGACTTTTGTGGTTCTGCCCCTCTCTTTTGAGGGTTCAACACCACGTTTGCAACAGTATTTAATTGTAGAACACCCTTATATTTTTTTCCTTAGGTGAGGCTTAGGACTTGATATCTAATGGTTCAACTAATATAGGACCAGCTTGAATCTAGAGCATATCTCCAAGACCAATTCAAGATCAGAATGAATTTTCAGCACTTTCTATCCTCTAGATAGATGTTTCCTCAAGACACTCCAGGTACTAGGAGAAACTGACTGGTTACTTATTCATTAAACAAATATTTATTGAGCACTGTGATAGGTGATAGGGATAAATGGTGAACAAAACTGATGCAGTTACTACTTTTCATTGAGATGACAGTCTAGCTGATTTAGAATCAAAGAGCAAAATAAATAATCACAATCTAATTTTAGGACCTAGACAGTTAAGAGCATGTAGCTCTAGATAACTTATGTTAATAGTTCTGCCTTCTTAGCCTGTTAATAATTTAGTCTGAGTCTTGTATCCAGGACCACTATTTGGTTGACATTTCAGCATACCTCTACTGATTACTAAACATGCTGAAATATCTCCTTGCCAATTAGAATGAAGCTGCTATCCCCAACCTTCCAAGTCCTCCCACCATGGGTATCCTGGTCATTCTGACTCCTTATTTGTGAAACTTGTATCTTCTTATCATCCAACAATTGAACAGACAGATGGGGCTTTAGTACCCAACTCCAATCCTACACAGGGCACTTCTTTTTTATATGAGCTGTTAAATATTTTTACCATCATTTCTGCTTTTATCTACTTCAGTATTGAGATTTAAATTCCAAAATGCTGTTAAATAATACTACTATTCCTAGACTTTGGCCCTGCTTTTCTTGCAGCTACTAAGTAAATGAAGATGTATTCATGAACAACAAATATGTGATTGCTCCTTCCTCACTGTCCCTTTCTTTGATTCTCTCTTGCTTTCCTTTGAATCTTTATTGCTGTATTCTTCTCCAAGGCCATTTGCTTCTTATTAGATTACCTAGATGCATACCAACTTATAGAATTACTAGAGGCATGGTGCATGAAACATGCACAGGGGGCGTGTCCCTCAGCCCAGCCTGTACCCTCTCCAATCTAGGACCCCTTGGGGGATGTCCTAAACTGGCAGTCAGGCATCCCTCTCACAATCTTGGACTTCTGGCTCCTAACTGCTCTCCTGCCTGCCTGCCTGATTGCCCATAACCACTTCTGCCTGACAGCCTGATAGCCTCCTAACCACTCCCCTGTTGACCTGATTGATGCCTAACTGCTCCCCTGCTGACCCGATCACCCCCAACTGCCCTCCCCTGCCAGCCCAATGGCTCCAAACATCCCTCCCCTGCCAGCCTGATCATCCCCAAATTCCCTCCCCTGTTGGCCTGTTTGCCCCCAACTGCCCTCCTCTGTTGGTCATCGTGTGGGGATGTCACACAAGGGCATAGCACAAGGGTGTCATGCAAAGGCATGACACCACATAGGCTTTTATTATATAAAATGGCCTATTACCTATTGATCAAATTGAGTGACCTGAAACACTAAAGAGAGGACCACATTTTGGGTATTGTACCTTGATTACTCTGAATAATCTATATTATTCCTGTTTTATATGTTGTCTCAGACCTAAAAGCTACTGCTTTTGCATTGTGTTTCATAAAAAAAAAAGGAGTGATTTCTGTTTCAGACACTGAGGAATTATATTGTAAAGCTTAACTACAAAATAGATCCATGCCCTGGTTGATGTGAATTAGTGGATAGAGAGTTGGCCCATGCACCTAAGGTCTCAGGTTTGATTCTCAGTCAAGGGCCTGTACCTGGATTGCAGGTTCGATCCCTACCTCCAGTCATGTGGGTGTGGGAGGCAACCAATCAATGTGTCTCACATTGTCTCTCTCTCTCCCCTCCTCCCTCCCTTCCACTTTCTCTTAAAGTCAATGGAAAAACTATCCTCAGGTGAGGATTAATAAAATAAAACAGTAAAATAAAAATAGGTCCATGCCCTGAGAAGATTGGCTATTTATGTCAAGTTCCTTAAATATCTATTATAAAGATTTATCCATGTAACTGAAGGTTTTATTACCTATTAAATGCCCATCTACCTACAGGTAGAATGCTATTATTAGTCATTGTCATATTGTAATATGAATAGCTACCATTTTTAGTATCTATTATATGATAAACACTCTACTAAGATTTACTCATTTATTTACATAATATTAGATAAGTAATATTATTATCCCAATTTTAGAGAAAAGAAAATTAAAGTTCAGAGATATAAAAGGTTTTACTCAAGATCATATAGTACTCAGAGTAAGAATTAGTATTCAAATGAAGTCATTCTGACATCAGAACCTTTGCTGTTACCCTAGGACAGGAATGGGGAACCTTTTCTCTGCCAAGGGCCATTTATAATATCATTTGCTGGCCATGAAATTATACAGGCAGTCCTTAGGTTACATCGGACTAGACTTATGTCATTTTGTGGTTACATAGCCATCTCCCATTTACAGTATTTATAAAAATAAAAGTTCTGTCGTTTCTACAATATGTACATACACTGAATGGCCAGATCATTATGATCTCTGAACGCATAATAATTTGGCCATTCAGTGTGTGTATGTGCATAAATTTGCGCATGGGTGGGATCCAGTCAGCCTGGCCAGGGGGAGAAGACATGGGCAGTTCGCCAATCTGCCTGTGGTCAAACTCCTGGTCGAGGGGACAATTTGCATATTAGCCTTTTATTATATAGGATATACACTGAGTGGTTGGGTTATTGTGCATTCAGAGAGCATAATAATCTGGCCACTCGGTGTATGTGCTTTATGTTTTTTATTATTTATTTACCACAAGTAAAAGTCAGGAATTGTTATCTTTCTTTTAATTTTTTTTTACTGTTTCACTTTATTACTGCTGTGTATGTGCTCCATGTGAGTGACTTAGGTGCTTCTGTAGGTGGGTTCCAACTTACAGCGAAAATCGCCTTATGTCATGCCGTAAGAATGGATCTCCAATGTAACTTGAGGACAGCCTGTATTTAAAAAAATTAGTGTGCTCTATTTTGTCAAACATCTAATTAACTCTGAAGTAAACTTATATAGTTAGTGCCTGATATCTGTTGACCAAATTGAGCCCTAATGCCTTGTCAGGACCTGACAAATGATTTTATGGGCCTTATATGGCCTGTAGGCCAGATATTCTCCATTTTTGTCCTAACGGTTGCAGATTTAGCAAATAGAAATCAAAAATTCCTAGTTAAATTTGAATTTCTGGACAAACAACAAGTTAATTTTATTATAGATATGTCCCCATGCAATGTTTGGAACATACTTATACTAAAAGTAATCTGAAATTCAAATTTACCTAGGCATTCTGTATTTAATCTGGCAGCCTTACTTTTAAACATTACCCTTTGATTTTTTTAGGGTGATTTAAAAAGCAAGGTGAATAATGAAGGTGGAGAGAGAGTAGTGGAATAGAACATGAAGTCAGTGGGTGAAGAACTGAAGGACCCAAGTAAGTGAGAAAAGACCAAGAAATCTGGAGGCTGTAAATCAAAGATACCATTTTATAGAGCCAATACCCTGAATGAGACCTGGGGAGCAAAATTAATCTCCTGGGTACTTTGTAGATTAAGTTTTTTGCTTGTGTAGGTATATTGAGACCTCCACATTTCAATTCTGTTACATGAGTAAATCATGCATTGAAGCAAATGGGAAGCATTCTAGAAAGAGCAGGAGTTCTATAATGAGAATATTTGTGTTTTAGTAAAGTTCCATCTCAGCCATTCACTCACTGCCTGACAAGGCACTTTGCTTCTCTGAGTCCTTATCTGGAAAATGAGGATAGCAACATTTGCCCTAACTATATCACAGAACTGTTTTGAGCATTAAGGGAGGTGAAAAAAATTGACTGATAAGTGACAAAATCTTCTACTAATATAAGGCCTTTTTATAAGGAATCAGTACAATGCTCACAAGTTAGTAAATCATCATGCTCAAAGTTGAGACAGGGGAAAGATTATTTTTCACCAATCTGTTTAATGCTTGTAATAAATCCCTTCTGATCACTTAACAGACCATCTAAAATTAAAAAAAGGAGAGTCCATACATGCTGTTACTGTTTACTACTGGGAGGGAACATTTGTGTTCTACAGGTATACATTATCTCAAAAAAAATTTTAACTTATATTTGAGTTTGTTGGGGTAACATTGGTTAACAAAAGTATATAAGTTTCAGTTGTATAGTTCTATAATACATCATCTGTATATTGTATTGTGTGCTCATCACCCAAAGTCATCTCCTTCCATCACTATTTATTCCATCTTTACCCTTTTCTCCCTCCCCCAAATCCCTTTCCCTCTGGTAATCATCATACTGTTGTCTGTATCTGTAAGTTTTGTCTCTTTTTCTTAGTTCCTTCACTTTTTTTCCACCCATCTCTTCGCTCCTTCCTCTCTAACAGCTATCAGTCTGTTCTTTGTACCTATGAGTCTGTTTATAGTTTGTTTGTTAGCTTAAAATAAAAAAATATGTATTTATTTAATTTTTCCTAAGTGCTTGAGAATGTTTTGATTATGATTTAAATTTTTATTCCTGATGAAATAAATTTAAGGTAAATGCCTCTTAAAGATAAATCATATTGTTACCACTGAGTGAGAGAAACAAAAATGTTATCTTTTTTTATTATTATTGATTTGAGAAAGGAAGGGAGAGAGAGAAACATTGACTTCAAAGTGAACATGGATCGATTGCCTCTTGCAAGTGCTTTGGCAGGTAATTGCCCTGACCTAGAGTCAAACCTTAGATCTTTCAGGTTTTTAAACAACATTCCAACCAACTGAGGTTCACCAGTTAGGGCAGAAACAGAAACTTTTAAAAATAATGTGCATTACCAAACCCGGTTTGGCTCAGTGGATAGAGCATTGGCCTGTGGACTGAAGAGTCCCGGGTTTGATTCTGGTCAAGGGCATGTATCCTAGTTGTGGGCACATCCTCAATAGGAAGCGTGCAGGAGGCAGCTGATCGATGTCTCTCTCATTGATGTTTCTAACTCTCTATCCCTCTCCCTTCCTCTCTGTAAAAAATCAATAAAATATATTATAAATAAATAATGTGCATTATCTCCTATTAAACTGAAGAGTATGTGGAAACTTTTGTGGAAGAGTCACCGAAAGGTAGGTTTCAGCAGCAAATTTTGTAACAGTAGTTTGTTTTCCTAAGAAAATGTAATATTAGCAGAGATTAGGATACTACTTGAAAGAGAGAGATGACTGTATGCTGTCAAAAAAGTGTGATTGGTAGTCACAACATACTTCCCTGGATATAAAATACAACATAGGAAATATAGTCAATGATATTATAATAACTAGGTTTGGTGACAGGTGTGTACTGGAAATATTGAGGGGAACACTTTATAAATTATATGATTGTCTGACCACTATGTTGTACACCTGAAACTAATATAAAACAATATTGAATGTAAACTGTAATTGAAAAATAAAATTAAAAAATATAACATTTATTTAGAAAAAAAAAGAAAAGAAAACTGGTACTGTTACCCAGGTCTTCTGATTCAAAGTCAAATTTGCTTTCTTATTCTTCAATCAAAACACCAGGCTTCTAAATGCTGGAAACAGAATCTCATCATCATTGCTATCACAGATAGCAGTCATAATCAATTTTACCTTGTGACCGGTGTGCCAGAACTGGCATGGGCTCCTGTATAATAGCATGAGGTCTTATGGTTGCTTTTAAATTATCATCTAAAATGATGACATAAACTGCTGGTTCTGGCCTCCAACCACTGAGAGTCAATCATCATTTCTCATTCCCTACACCAGATCCACTAATTTTTAGGTTTGAGCCTGTCCGGTGTGGCTAAGTGGTTGAGCATCGACCTATGAACCAGGAGATTGTAGTTCAATTCCTTGTCATGGTGCATGCTTGGTTTACAGGCTTGACCCCCATTGGGGGGTATGCAGGAGGCAGCTAATCAATGTGTCTTGCTCATCACTGATGTCTATCTTGTTCTCCCTTTTCCTTCTTCTATGAAATAAATTTTTAAAAAAATAAAAAAGATCTAGGTATTTTTTAAACTTATTCTAGTACAGTCGTACCTCGAGATACGAGTTTAATTCTTTCCGTAACCTTGAGGCGTGGGAAACTATGAGACGCTCGAGTCGCGGTAAACTGGTGGGTCATGTGCAGCCGGCTGATCCCCGTGATTACTCCTATCTCAAATGTTGCTCGTATTTCAAAGCAAAAATCACTTGCTCAATGGCTCATTTCTAAAAAATCTCGTATGTTAGGGCACTCGTATCTCGAGGTACAACTATATTTGTAATTTCTTCTCAAAAATAAATAAGAAAATTAGATGTGATAATTTATCACTGGTTTAGTTGCTTAGTGGGCAGTGGTGAGGAAATAAAGTGATTAGAATGTTCATACAATAGAAAAGGATGATAAATTACTCAGTGCATTTTTGTAAGAGGAAAGCAAATCAATTAAAAACTAGTCAAACCACCATTCTTTGTTTGAATAAGCAGATAAGTAAAATATATTTGCTTTCTTCTTTCTTGCCACTGAAGAACATTGAGACTACTCTTTAATATTTAAATATATATGGGACAGATCCTTCAGTGCTAATGTTGAGACAAAGGAGGAGGTGTTCATGTTCAGATAAATTATAAATCTCATTACATTTTACATTTAAGGGTCTGGATGGACCAGACTGAAATCTGATAGCTGGATGATGTTGAACAATGAATGAACTAGCCATTGTAAAGACTCTTAAACTGAAAAAAAAATGTCTTTTAAAATATTTTAAAAATATCTTTGAAAAAGGCTGGAAAATATGTTATATGGTATACAAATAAATAATATATTTATAGAATGCTAGATCTCTTCCAGGATATTTCTCAACTTTGAGTCTCAATCAAAACCACCTGAAAATCTTCTCTGAGATAAATTTTCTTGGCCGTCAACCCAGAACTACCAAATCTGACTTTGAGGTTTGGGTTTGGAAATATTATGTAGGTCCCAATACATATATTTGGTAAGTAGTTCTGACCAAGATCAATTCCTTCACTGTAAAGATAAGGAAACAGAGGAGAAACTAAGATGGTGGCATAGGTGAACACCTAGACTGCTGCTTCGCACAACAATTTCAAAACTACAACTAGAAGACAGAACAGACATCATCCAGAACCACAGGAAAGCTGGCTGAGTGGAAATTCTATAACTAGAAGGAAAGAGAGAGGTTCACAGAGACTCAGAAGAACTTCAAAAAGCTGAGGTATGGAGACATGCACATGGAGATAATGGGTGGCATAGTGTCTGGCTGGCTGCCTGTGGAGGGAGGGAGATGGAGACTCCCAACTGCACTGAGCCCCTTATCCTACTGCACTGAACCCCAGTTCCAGGCGAGACTCATATGGGGGGGGAGTCTAGACTGTCGTGAAAAGGGAGGAGTGCATGGAGATTTGGGGGAGCTTCGAAAGGGCAGAGATCTAGGGCAGTGCATAACACTGTGTAGAGGAAGGACTGCTGATTGTGCCACTGGCTTTCTCTAGTGGGTGGGAGACAGAGCTTCCCAAGTGTGCTGAACTCCACTTCTGAATGCACTGAACCCCAGTTTCGGGTGAGACCCTGGGGACTCAGACTCATATGAGCCCTGGAGAACAAGGAAACCGGAAAGGCAGAGGTCTAGAGGCAGGTGCGTGTGTGCACAAAGAGGGCTGTATCAATTACTAAGAGGTACTTGAGACCCAGGGGCTGATGAGAAGCCAAGGCTGTCTGCTCGACACAGAGACTCAATCCCATCCAAGACAGAAGCTCCCAACTGCACTGAAATCCAGGTTGGACTGCACTGAACTCCAGTCTCGGGTGAGACCCTGGGGACCTAGATTCATACGGGTCCCAGGAGCACACAGAAAGGCAGAGATCTGGAGGCATGAACATCTGCACACAGAGAGGGCTGCAGCAAATACCAAGGGACATTTGAAACCAGGGGCTGATTGGAAGCCAAGGCTGTCTTCTAAACCCTGATATTCTGCCTCAACCAACCCTAGCACAGAGGCTTTTGCAGGCTTGCAAGTCTTAAGGCATAGTCCAGCACGAAAGTTCTCTTGGCATTGACACAGCTGATCTCACAACCAATTGGCTTGGAGGTCAATTCCCCTCAGTGACCAATAACAATCAAGACTTAACTACAACAAGGCTGTACACACAGTACACAAAGGGGTGCACCAAGAGAGTCCACCTCAGGTAACTGGGGAGATGGAGCTAGTGGGCTATATAGGACACCTAGCACACAAAGATACTCTACCAACTCATAGAAGCAGTGAAAATGTGGAGACAAAGGAACAGATCATAAACAAAAGAAATGGAGGAAAACAAACAATTGGATATAGAGTTCAAAACCATGGTTTTAAGGTTTTTCAAGAATTTCCTAGGGGAAAAAAATGGATAAATTTAGCAAGACCCAAGAGGAGATGAAAAAGGACCAACTAGAAATTAAACATATACTGACTGAAATAAAAAATATTATACAGAGACCTAACAGCAGACCAAAAGAATGCAAGAATCAAGTCAAAGATATGAAATACAAAGAAGCAGAAAACACTCAATTGGAAAAGCAAGAAGAAAAAAGAATCCAAAAATGTGAAGATAGTGTAAGGAGCCTCTGGGACAACTTTAAGCATACCAACATCCAAATTGTGGGGGTTCCAGAGGAAGAGAGAGAGCAAGAAACTGAAAACCTATTTGAAGAAATAATGACTGAAAACTTCCCCCAACTGGTGAAAGAAATAGACTTACAAGCCCAGGAAACACATAGACCCCCAAACAAAAGGAATCCAAAGAAGACCAGACCAACACACATCATAATTAAAATGCCAAGGGCAAAAGACAAAGAGAGAATATTAAAAGCAGCAAGAGAAAAACAGTTAATTACTGACAAGGGAGCACCCATACGATTGTCAGCTGATTTCTCAACAGAAACTATGCAAGCCAGATGGGAGTGGCAAGAATTATTCAACGTGATGAACAGCAAGAATCTATAACCAAGAATACTCTACCCAGCAAAGCTATCATTCAGAATTGAAGGGCAGATAAAGAGGTTCACAGATAAGAAAAAGCTAAAGGAGTTCATCAACACCAAATCAGTATTATAAGAAATGCTAAAAGGTACTCTTTAAGAAGAGAAAGAAGATAAAGGTAAATATAAAAATTATGAACAACAAATACATGTCTATCAACAAGTGAATCTAAAAACCAAGTGAATAAAAAATCTAATGAACAGAATAAACTGGTGAATATAATAGAATCAGAGGCATAGAAAGAGAGTGGACTGACAGTTCTCAGGGGAAAGGAGTGAGGAAGGTGCAGAGAGAGACTGGACAAAAATCATATACCAATGAATGAGGACAATGGGAGGGTAGGTAAGGGCAGAGGGTAGGGTGGTAGCCAGATGGGATAGAGAAAAAAGAGGAACAATTGTAATAATCTGAACAACAAAAAATTATTTAAAAAAAATGTCAAAAAAAAGATAAGGAAACAGAGCCAGAAAGAGTAAGTGACTCACTAAAAATAATTTTGTTTTCCTTTCGATCTGTATCTATGAACAATGAATGTTGGAGGAAGAAGGAAGGAAGGAAGTGATACAGAAGGATTATCCTTTATCAGAAAAGTTTACATTAGAAAACAATTCAAGTCAGCTTTATATATTCTCCTGAAGCTTTTGGTGACATGGGTGAGAAATTTTGAGACCCAATACTGAAAAATTAAAGAGGGATACCGAGTCATTCATTCTCCATAAAATAATGTATAATGGGTCTTTGCAGAATTCTTAATACTTTATTTCATGCGATATACCAGATTCTGTTAAAGTGAGTATGACTCTAACATGTAGGTGCAGTTTATCAGCTTATTTACTTAGCATATTTACTATTCCTTATACTTTGAATATAGTCTAATTTAGTTTATTGCAATGAGGAGCCACACTTTTTTTAATCCTCACCTGAGGATATGTTTATTGATTTGATAGAGAGGGAGAAAGAAAGAAACATTAATATAAGGGGGAAACATCAACTGGTTGCCTCTCTTATGCTCCAACAGGGGATCAAAAACACAACCTAAGTATATGTCCTGAATGGGAATCAAACCTGCAACCTTTTGGTGTACAGGAAGATGTTCAAACCAACTGAGCCATGTGGTCAGAACAGGAGACCACAATTTTAATAGCACCTTATACTGCTAACTCCTAATTTTAGTCATTTGGTTTGCTACTATTTAATCATTAATTTTTCAATTATGACTATTTCTTTGTACTTGTACCTTGAGAATACAGTGATGATATTAAGAGGACTTACTTATGCCAGGCATTAGTGTTATTTACTTGGGTTCCATTATGAAATAATTATATCAAAAAGAAAAATGATGTTAGGAGCTAACATTTTCTACTATATTGTTTTCAAACTTATGAAGGTCTAAATCATATATCCAAAACAGTTATTTTATTGTATTATTATTTTTAAAGTTCTTGAGGAACATCCCTTCAATTGGGTACTGTGATGTTTTATCACCCAGTGAGAAAAATTTTCCTTATGAATCTATTGCTCTTATAATATCCCCCCTGAAAATAAATATTCAGATCAACCAAGAACTTATATGCAAATATGCATAACCCATGGATACAGATAATAGAGTGGTGAAGGCCTGGGGAGGGAGCCAAGAATGGGATAAAAGAGGTCAATGTGGGGGAAAAAAGGGACATATGTAATAAAGAATTTTTAAAAAGAAAGGAAAGGCTTTTCTATAGGGTTAACTATAGAAGATGAGTCATTTTCTAGATTCATATTTAGCATTAATTAGGTACAATACAAATTATGTTAAGTTTCAGATGATCCGAGGAATGCCACATACGTTATACCCTTAAAACATATAAAACAAAGATTATAACCAATTTTAGTGGATTTGGTCCAAAACGGAATAAGAATTGGTGTTAAAGAAGCATAGTAAGAGATTGACCATAGTGCCGAAACTGGTTTGGCTCAATGGATAGAGTGTCGGCCTGAGGACTGAAAAGTCCTGGATTTGATTAAGGTCAAGGACATGTACCTTGCTTGCTGGGCACATCCCCATCAGGGGGTGGGTAGGAGGCAGCTGATTGATGTTTCTAACTCTATCTTTCTCCCTTTCTCTCTGTAAAAAAATCAACAATATATATATATATATATATTTAAAAAGAGTTTGATGATAGTATGTGCTATTTTCCTGACAGCAAAAAAGAGTTCTTTAAAAAAATAAAAAAGAAGAAGCGAAGAAGCGGGGGGAGAAAGGGATGTTGGAGTTTCATGTGGGGTTTCCTGTGAAAAGAACAACTGGTCACAGGAAAAGCTTGTCAGCTGAAAGGGACATTAAGAGCATAGTTACGAGGAATAGATCAAGAAAAAAATAGGTAAGCCAGGGAGAAATCTTCTCTGAGGGAGTTTTACAAAGTCATTAAGAAAGTAATGATAAGGTTCTGAATGATGATTTTAGACTTCCTACTTTTCATTTTAATTTAGACTGCAATTTTAAGTTTTGAGTGTTTGTTTTTAATTCTATCATGCTCAAGGGAGACAGTAGGGAATCAAGAACACCAGACTTGATATGAGATGACTCAGGCTCACATTATAATGTGCATTCTACCACAGCTTTTGGAAGTCACTTTTCCCATTTGTAAAATCAGATTTTTACCTGTGCTACTTATACATGACACTAGAGGCCCAGTGCATGAAATTCTTGCACTTGTGTGTGTGTGTGTGTGTGTGTGTGTGTGGTGGGGGGTGAGGAGATCCCTCAGCCCAGTCTGCACCCTCTCACAGCCCGGAAGCCCTCAGGGGATGTCAGACATCCTTAGCACTGCTGCAGAGGCAGGAAAGGCTCCAGCCACTGCCACTCACCAACCATGAGCCTGGTTTCTGGCTGAGCAGCGCTCCCCCTGTGAGAGTGCACAGACCACCAGGGGGTAGCTCCTGCATTGAGCGTCTGCCTTCTGGTGGTCGGTGTGTGTCATAGCAACTGGTCATTCCATTGTTCTGTTGATTTGCGTATTTTGTAAACTATAAGGTCTATACAAATGTTAATAAATTATTCATGCAGTTTTCCCTAGTTTGTAGTGATCCCTCTCCTCTCCAAATTCCTAACATCACAAGAACTCATTCAAGATATTAAAGTAAGTATAATAATATTAACAATACAATTATAATAATAGATATCTTTTGAGTGCTTATATGTCAGGCAATCTTTTAATTTACTTATCATATTTATTCCTCAGAACTATTTAAAAGGTGGAAAAATCATATTTGAAACTATGTTTTCACTGTAGATCAGAAGGCAGATTCTAGGTTGGAAATGGATATGTTTGATCAAGTTGAAATATTGACTAACTCCATAAATGACATTACTGAAGAGATATATATACTCAAAGAACACTGTCATCAGATCACAGAAGAGTGGTAATTTTCTATTATAAATTAGTGAAGGTATTCTTGTTGAAAAATATATAGCAGACCATTACTGTGTGTTTTTTTAAATTTATTTTTGTTCTGGCATATGGATTTCAACTGCCCATTAGTTATACCAGCTACAATAAAGTGAATAAAATATACAGTATGTTGACAATAAAATATAGATTACAGTTCTCTCTCTCTCTCTCTCTCTCTCTCTCACACACACACACACACACACACACACACACACACACACACCTCCCACACTGGGTTCCATAGTATAAGAGGTTTCAGACATACAGGGTTGAAAACCATTGCTAAACCTACAGTCACTTCCAGCTTGGAGGTCATTGTG
>JAAGEH010000029.1:19742436-19765023 GCA_011751065.1 Lasiurus cinereus | reverse complement strand
AAACCATTGCTAAACCTACAGTCACTTCCAGCTTGGAGGTCATTGTGCTCAGTGCTCATGTGGAGACTTCTGGGACTGATTTTCCATGCCTCTAATCTCTGTTTTATTATTCAATACTAGGAGCCCAGTGCACAAATTCATGCACCTTGAAAGAAATTGTGTTCTGTGAGGCTGGCGGCCCATCCTCTGTGCCCCCATCTGGCCCCTCCCACCATGGCCCTGGGTCCCTTCTCTGCCAGCAGCTTTGCTTCTGCTGCTGCCACTCCCATGCACTGACAGTGCCATCCCTGCTCTCACCCTCTGATGGGGCAGAGTGATTGAGGACAGAGCCAACAGCAGGTGCTAACAAGGCTGGCACCATCAGTGGATGTGAGCAGTGGCTGCTGCACCAATCACCCCTCAGGAGCAGGGGCAGGTGAAGAAGCCCTCAGGGGTTATGATTAGACCAGCGTCAGGTGCTGGCAGTGGGTGCAAGCAGTGGGTCTGGCACCAGCTGTGGGTGCAAATGGGGCTGTCATCAGCATCAGGTGTGAGAGACACCCCCACTCACCTGCTCCACCATCCAGTTGCAGCAGACGCCCTCCATGTTCTGTGTGCAACCCCTGGTGGTCAGTGCACATCACAGAAACCAGTTGTTCGGTTGTTCTGCCATTTGGTTTATTTGATATTAGAGTTTTATATAGAGATAGATATAAAGTAGAAGATCTGACCAGATATTCCGTATCTTCTAAAACAGTAAAAAGTTTGAACATTAAGCAACAATATATACAAAAGCTCTAATATTAACTTTCCACACCTTAAGGTACTGTCTTGTGTAACTGTGCTCACTTCTCCCCAAACCTCCATCTGTGAAAACTTTACTTTGATGCTCAAGTTTTAAGACACCATGAAACTTATATTGAGCTATATTTATCTGCTTTTGATCAAGGAGCTTCTCTTTACCTAGCTTCCTATCAATGTACCCTCAGGAACTTCTGCTCCATAATTGAAAAATTTACATATATATTTAGCTTTTTTGTAGGAATGTTCCAGTCATCTCCTTGTCTTAAATGAATCTGAGCTCCCTTGAACATATTGCTTCTTCAGGATCAGGAATGGGTTTTGTACTCACTTGTTCTCCATTGGTCCTTGGAGCCCATCAGTTTCCCATTGTCTTATAGAAATCCTCTTCTCCTTTGAGCCACATGACATTCTTCAATGTCACTCTCTCCTGTCTTGGCTTCTTCCCTTTTCAAGGAAGACTGTGATGCCTGACTCAAAGTGCTTCTACCAAAAATACTGTCACTTTTATTCTCTAGTGGCTATTCTACCTCAGCCATTGTCATCACCCAAAAATGCTCTATCTACATTGAGCATTCTATTTTCTCACTTGAGTCTCTTATCTATCTTCCAAGATAGCGTATTCAACTGCTACCACCACAATTATTCTTTAACTTATGGTGCATTGATATCTCTAACTTGCTCCTATCTAAGGAGCTTCCTCCTATTTTCACTTTCTTCCCCATCCATTTTAGATTCCATAAACTATTGTTTCAAAATCTTTTGTCAAATAGGTGCTAGAAAAATAATAAATTGTATTTTCTTTCTCCTACAACCCTTTGTTTAGTGGCTTTCTTACTCTAGTTATGTAAAGTATTCTTTGTCATTTGCAGCTTTTCAAGTTCCTTCAGTGCTTGCTTAGTGATTGGCTAACCAAAGATTGAGCAGATGTCCTTCATAAGTGTTACAGTCTCTGCCAAGGCACTCTGTCTTTATCAGTGCATGGCTTGAATAATTAGCCAGGCAGTTGAAAATTATTTCTTAATCCTCATTGCTTGCTTATGAAGAGTTTCCAAATTATGAGTCATCCAGAAAGGAGAGCCTAGGGCTTTCTCAGCTCAATCATGAGCATGCACATATTTGGAACTATTCAGACACCTATGGAAATCTCATTCCCAATATATTTTTTCTTTTAAGTATTTTGGGCAGCCTATTTTTTGCCCAAGTTATTATTGCTGCCTCAGAAAGCTGCAATGTTCAACAATTGCCACTTACACATTTTTTATGCTACTGAGTTTTGTGTCAGATGAAAGAAAAGCCCTGTGAGATGATATTCCCTAGGAGATGCTATTCAGGTCAAATAATGGCAAGTCATTACACTAAGTCATTTTGGGGTTAAAACCCATTTGAGTTCTCTAGTAGTGTCAAGGCATCTTATTTTCACAGATATTATAATTACAATGTTATAAGATTTCAAGGCAACTGTGCAGCTGGGAAAAGTGGTATGAAAATAGGGTAAGATAAAAATGCCACAAAACTCATTGCTCTTACCAAGATTCAGCTAAATTTATTTCATATATTGCTTCTCAGATTATTGTCTTTGGTAATTGACAAAATTCTGACAAAATTCATTTTGACAATTTTCCCAGTCATCCATCTTCCTTCCTTCCTCCCTCCCTTCCTTCCTTCCTTTCTTGGAGGATTGGATTTTAGGTGGTTTTTATTCCAGCACCCTCAATACCTAGAATTCTAAGATTCAGAAACCATTTATTTTGCACTTTGGGCCTTCAGGGTCATTTTAGGGTCATTTTTCATTATCTTGGAAAATAGTTTCTATTGAGATGGTTAATCTATACTAATTTCATTACCAAATGTTCACTTGACCACACATTCAGTGTTTATTTTCCCTAAATATTTGACCACATCCACTCATTTTAATGCTGCAATAGCCATAATGAAGATATAATTTAACAATATATTTTCCCACTTAACGTATTCCATACTTTTCTAGATACTATTTTCAAACTTATTTTTTATGATTTCATAGCAGTATATTGAGTTGATGAAAAATTGTTCCTGACCAGTAACTTCTCCTTTTCTGATTTTAATATTGTAGTATTAACCAAAATCAACTTTAAACTTTAATAAATAAAAACATTTATTTGGGACAAAAGAGCTACAGACCAGAAGACACAGATTCAGGTAACAACCTAAATTGTGCTTCACTGTGACAAAAAACAAGTCACATTTATAGAGAATTTTCCCACCCAAATTCCCATTCTGGTCCATTTCATGTAAATGTGATTTCCAAATAGAAAGGTTCTGATTGTGCTAAATCATTCAGCTCTGACTGGTAAGTATAGATAAAAATTAGGATATAATTTCTGTCATTCAGATTGGATAGAACAGATCTCAGTACAATGGAAGAAAGAAGAAACCAATGCTTCCCTGCAATGGTTAACTCAGATGCTGTAAATAAGCAGGGCATAGTATGGGATGCCAAGCAATCAGTCTGAGGTTTTTTCGGATATGCAAAGTATGTGGTGAGGAACCCCTGTCAGCAAGTGACCATTGGATTCTTATTATTAATAAAATGTGGGTCCCTGGTTGGCCATACAGAGTCCATCTCAATAGATAAATTCCTTCTTGGTGTTCACATCAAATTAATCATCCTTCTCAGGGTTCACAGTAGTCAATTCTCTAATTTTTTTGTGCAAACTCTTCTTTGGTTTACCTTTTTGACTCTTTTCATTCTGCCATTTCTTCTCCTCCTCCTTTTTCTTTTCTTTGTTTTTCTGCCTTTGGATTATTTCCTTGGGGAATATTCACAGGAATGGACCAAAGGGTCAAAAGACATTGCCTTCCTTAAATAATTTCTCCTTCTTTTAACTTATCTAGTATCCTAATGGCTTTCTTTACTTAAATACCTCACTTGCCTGACAAACTTATCAGTGTCTGTCTACTATAATGAAGTCAGAAAACATCTAACTAGCCTCAGCTTTAATATATTGTAGGGCCAAAAGTTGTCAAGCTGCTATGCAGGCTCTAAATTAGTAAGAGCTGAGTCACAGTCACTGGATCAGCAACCAAATCACAGCATAAGCCAGCCATCTTCAATGTTTCTTCAGTCTACCGGATTGGGGTTTATTTTAGGACATAGCGACCCTTCCATAGCCAGGGTATATTCCTATCCTACTGTGTTATTGTTGGTCACTTGTCATATCTCATGACTAGACCCTATTCAGTAAATTAGAATCCAGTCTGATACAAAACTATTCATTTTGCTATTGATGGGACCAGATTTTGGAACTAAATTACTTTCCACGTTTTTTTCTGTATATAATTTATACTGTGTATGCTACATTTTTATTTTAAAATATTATTTTATTGATTTTTAAAATATTTTATTGTTTAAAGTATTACATATATTAGTGTATATATCTCTTTTTTCTTCCCCATTCACCTTCTCCCAGCCTCCCCTACCCTCTGTTCCATGCTCATCCCTCCCCGCCCCAGTGTCTTGTGTCCATTGGTGTGCTTATATGTATGCATACAAGTCTTTTGGCTGATCTATTTCCCTCCCTCCCCAACACTCCCCAGCCTTCTCGCTGTAATTTGACAGTCTGTTTGGTACTTTATAGCCTCTGTATCTATCTTTTTAAATATATATATATATATATATATATATATATATATATATTACTGATTTTATACAGAGAGGGAGGGAGAGGGATAGAGAGTTAGAAACATCGATGAGACCCTCGTGCTGAGGCTGGGGCTGAGGCTGTATATAATTTATTCTGTGTATGCTACTTTTTTTTGACTTTATACTGTATAACTTATTTATTTATTTAAATTAAATCTTTATTATTCAGATTATTACATTTGTTTCTCTTTTTTCCCCTCCATAGGTCCCCTCCACCCGGCTCCCAACCCTCCCTCTACCCTTACCTCCCTCCCATTGACCTCATCCATAGGTGTATGATTTTTGTCCAGTCTCTCCCTGTACACCCCTCACCCCTTTCCCCCTGAGAATTATCAGTCCATTCCCTTTCTGTGCTCCTGATTCTATTATATTCACCAGTTTATTCTGTTGATCAAATTTTTAATTCACTTAATTTTTAGATTCAGTTGTTGATAGATATGCATTTGTTGTTCCTAATTTTTTATCTTTTACCGTTTTCTTCTTCCTCTTCTAAAAGAGTACCTTTCAGCATTTCATATAATACTGGTTTGGAGTTGATGAACTCCTTTACCTTTTTCTTATCTGTGAAGCTCTTTATCTGCCCTTCAATTCTGAATGATAGCTTTGGTGGATAGAGTATTCTTGGTTGTAGGTTCTTGCTATTCATCACGTTGAATATTTCTTGCCACTTCCGTCTGGCCTGCATTGTTTCTGTTGAGAAATCAACTGAAAATCGTATGGGTGCTCCCTTATAGGTAATTAACTGTTTTTCTCTTGCTGCTTTTACTATTCTCTCTTTTTCTTTTGCTCTTGGTATTTTAATGATGATGTGTCTTGGTGTAGTCCTCTTTGGATTCTTTTTATATGGAGTTCTGTGTGCTTCCTGGACTTGTAAGTCTATTTCTTTTACCAGATGTGGGAAGTTTTCAGTCATTATTTCTTTAAGTAAGTTTTCAGTATCTTGCTCTCTCTCTTCCTCTGGCACCCTCACAATTCTGTTGTTGGTATGCTTGAAGCTGTCCCAGAGGCTCCTTACATTATCTTCACATTTTTGGATTCTTTTTTCTTCTTGCTTTTCCAGTTTAGTGTTTTCTGATCCTTTATATTTCAAATTTTTGACTTGATTCTTGCATTCCTTTGGTCTGCTGTTAGGTCTCTGCATAATATTTTTTATTTCAGTCAGTGTATGTTTAATTTGTAGTTGGACCTTTGCCATCTCTAGTTGGTTCTTTTTCATCTCCTCTTGGGTCTTGCTAACTTTATCCGTCTTTTCTAGGATATTCTTGAAAAACCTTATGAGTGTGGTTTTGAACTCTATATCCAGTCCTTTGTTTTCTTCTGTCTTTTGTTTGTGATCCCTTCCCTTGTCTCGGCATTTTCACTATGCTGGGAGAACTTCTGTGTTGGATTCAGCCTTATGATACAAGACTTGCAAAACTGCAAAAGCTTCTCTGTTGAGCTTGGGATGGGTGGAGTCTCAGGGCTTAAGGGATTGCCTTGCCTTCCAGTCGCCCCGCCCTCCATGGCCCCCGAGTCTCAGGTGACTGGGTAATCCCTGGAGCGGTCCCTGTGTGTGTGTGCTCTCTCGCAGTGCCTCTAGACTGCTGCCTGTGCGGCTCCTCTGTGTCCGGGACCATATGAATCTGGGTCCCCAGGACTTCGCCTGAATCTGGGGCTTAGTGGAGTTAGAAGTGACGCATTTGGGATGCTTTGTCTCCTGCCCTCTCGTGAAGGCCAGCAGCACAAGCAGCAGTCGGTTTTCTGTGCGCAGTGCTGTGCACGCTGCCCGACTTCTGCCTTCCTGCGACTCCCCCAAATTTCCGTGCACTTCTCCCTTTTCATAGTCTAAACTCCCCGTGTATGAGTTTAGGCTGGACCTGGGGTTTAGTGTCATAGGATAATGGTTCAATGCCATTGGGAGTCTCCGTTTCCCTCCCACCAGAGAAAGCCAGCCAGGTACTCCAGCACCTGCTCTCTCCAGGCGCGCATCTCTGCACCTCAGCTTTTTGCAGCTCCTCTGAGTCCCCGTGAGCCCCTCTCTTTCCTTCTAGTTGTAGAACTTCCACTCAGCCAGCTTTCCTGTTTTTCTGGATGATGTCCGTTCTGTCTTTTAGTTGTAGTTTTGAAATTGTTGTGCGAAGCAGCAGTGTAGGTGTTTACCTATGCTGCCATCTTGGTTCTCCTATACTGTATATCTTTTAAAAAAACAACAACATTTAATCACCTTTATTTATTTTTTTTGTTTGTTTTTGTTAATCCTCACCTGAGGGTATTTTTCCATTGATTTTTAGAGCAAATGAAAGAGAGAGGGAAAGACAGAGAGAAACATCAATGCGAGAGAAACACATCAATTGATTGCTTCCTGCATGAGCCCTGACCAGGACCCAGGCTGGGGAGGAGCCTGCAACCAAGGTACATGCCCTTGACCGAAATCAAATCCAGGACCCTTTCGTCCGCACGCTGATGCTCTATCCACTGAGCCAAACCAGCCAGGGCTATACTGTATATCTTGTCTAAACTTCCACAAGTCTTTAATCTATTTCAGGTTCATCATTAAAGAATATTTAATGGCTATTAATGCATACTATCATATTGGAATAAAAATTTAAAATTGTACATATTTATAGTGCTAACTGTAATGTATCATTGTTACCACAAACTCATAAAAGATACTACATGCTATTGATTTGAAAAAAATTAGTTTAATGAGTAGAAAATAAGAAGGCACATTTTTAAAATGCAAGCAACACATTATCTCAGAAAAGTGTCTTTTTGACATTTAGTATCTGACTTATTTTACTTAGTAATCCTTTTTCTTATTTTTATACATAATTGTTATAGTAATATTAAACCTATTATTCCTACCATAAGCATAATAATAATTAAAGATGTCTTAAAGTTAAAGTATACAAACATTAATGTTACAAAAAAAGCTCAAAACATATATCCCAAAAATATAGAAAAAGGGAATGGGGATAGTGTTGTTAAATTTTGTTCTGAGAATTTGGCCAAATGATAAAAATATGTTGGATTATTAAATTCTTATTATACAGTAATTTATTTTCAAACATATATTTGAAATATAAATTCAATAGATTTCTGAAAATTTTTGAGATTTTAATTTTTGTTGCTGTGTGCTCAATTGAAAGTTCACAGTTATACTACCCCAAATATTTTTATTCTTCTTCCAATCTATATTAACTAGCCATTTCATTTTCTGTTTTGCTGCTTCAGATTTTTCAGATTAACTTATTTGATTGTACCTTAAAGCTATGCATGTGCTATATGCTCACCTGCTCTCCCTTTCTCCCTCCTCCTCCTCTTCCTCCTCCTCCTCCTCCTCCTCCTTCTCCTTCTTCTTCTTCTTCTTCTTCTTCTTCTTCTTCTTCTTCTTCTTCTTCCTCTCTCTCTCTCTCTCTCTCTCTCCTCAGAATTGACCAAATATTAGAAAAGCTGGATGCATACAGCAGTGTAGGAAATACAGTAGAAAAATCATCATTCCATTTGTCTCAGTAGTGTCATCTAGTGGAGAAAAGTGGGAATTGTGGGTATGTGGGTATATATTTTAAAATGTTAGGAGCTAGTAAGGTAATCTTTTCATCTTCTTTCCAAATTATCCATGATAAATACATATTGCCTTTTCAATGGAGAAAAATAAAAGTTATTTATTTTTGTAAAGATTAATATATGACCTATTTTCACCAGTTTTGTTTCCATTAGGGGTTCAATCAACCATCAAGTTAAAACTGCATTTCCTGTGATTTTTAGTATTATCTGCTTTCATAATGAATTTTTTCATTGTTTATGAATAGAGAAAGGTTATATACTTTAAATTATGCAATTATACATGCAATTTATTGCATATTTACAATGGGTTACCTCATTTAATCCTTTAAGGAATACTATTATAATCTCCATTATATACATGAAACTGAGAATCAGAGATCTTAAATAAATTTCTCAAGGTCCCAAAAATAGGAAGTTATGAATCAAACACTAGAATTTAAATTTTTCTGGCTCCAAAGAAAATATTCTTAACCAATCTCCTATGTTCATTACTCTGGTTATGGTGTAAGGTTTGCAAGACATAATAGAAAGTAATATCAATCTTTATGAGGGTATAAATTTAGACTGGAAATTATATTCAAATTTATATTTTGTTTCATGGAAATTTTTTGGCCAAAAAAATCAAGAGAGACTTTCAGTCTCATTTCCAGGCACCTAATTAATTAATGTGTTCTTTTCATGGGATAGCAAGTAAAACATTCAAGAAATTACACAAAAGACATTGGTCATAAAGATTTCTAGCAAAATTCATTAATTTCCTACTCAAGACAACCTGAAGCAATCAGTGTTTTCTTACTGTGAATTCTAAGCCTTTTAATGTTGAAATTTCTCTTTTTTGTCTGTTGAATTGGTGTGTGGGCTCCATGTAATCTTAGGAGTGATGACAATTAGAAGTGCAAAGTGCAGAAAAAAGCCTCTTTTTCTTTGCTGTGGCCTTCCACAATTCTTTCATTTGGAGTTTGTTTGTTTGTCTCCCCATTTTACTGTCCCTTTGTATTTATTTCTATGTATTAGGTCAAACTGCTATGCCTCCCAGATTTGTTGGGTGATCCTATGCAGTAGATGTTTTGTGGGACACAGTGGTACAGTCTCTTACATTTCCTGAGCTGGTGCATTAGCTTGTTAGAATTATTTTGGGTTCTCCTGTTGTAGCTGCATCTTTAATATTATTGTCCATTCATGGATGGAATCTCCTCTCAGCTGGCAAACTATGCATATCACCCTGACCACCTCATGTGTGCTGTTGTGGATGTACTGATAGAAGAGAACAAAATACAACACAACAAAAGGTGAAACAAAAGAAGCAAAACTAAAACATACACAAGACCCCTACAGAAACTTCCAGAGAAGAGAGAATTAGAAAAGAGGAAAGAAATAATGATAAAAGAAAAGAAAGAAAAATATGAGAAGAAAAACAACAATACCATCAACCAAAAAAAAAACCCACACAAACAAAAAACACGGGGATGGAGAAATATGTAGGTATACATTTGAAATGAAGAGGTTAAGAGTAAATAATTAGGGGAATAGGGGTAGGAAAAATGGTTTAAAATAAAGGTGGAAGGGATAAAGCCAAAAATATTTTGAAAAGGAAAATAAAGGAGAAAGCAGATACATCCAGAATAAGAAAAGGTAAGAAGTTGAGCTAGCACAGGAAAAGGAAAAGAGAGAAATAGTAGAAAAAAAAGAGAAAAAAATTTAAAAGTAGGGGAAGAAAAGGGTATATGTAGGTGCAGATGTGAAATAAAGAAAGTAAAAATAAAGAATTAGGGAATAGGGGAAATTAAAACAATTTAAAATAAAAGGAGGAAAAACAAATACCAAAACAATTGAAAAGTACAATGTAGGAGATCCTAAAGCACATAGACTAAAAATAAGAAAATTTAAAAAAATAAGATAGCAGGGAAAAAGGAAAACTGAGAAAGAGAACAGGAGAAGGGGAATAAAAGATTGAGTAGGAACGGGAAAGAGGAAAATTAGATAGATGAACGAAACAATAGAGACTAGGATAATAACAGATCAATAAAGCAGCTAGATGAATAAGATAAATAAAAAGAAAGAAGAAACATAAAAAAAAGAAAAGGGAGAAGAAAAAATGAAAAAAAGAGAGAGGAAAAGTGGAATTCCATTAGCAAAGTTTTGTGTCTCCCCTTGTATCCTATTCTTCACTTTTTAAAATAATTCTTTATTGTTCAAAGTATTACATAAGTCCCCCTTTTCCCCTCATTGGTCCGTTCCTGCCTGGTGGCGGGCCGCGGCCCAGGAAGCAAGGACGCAATGGATTGTATCCATGAGTTATGCATGTATGCCTACAAAGTCTTTGGTTGATTACCTCTTACCCACCCAACTCCCCCTCCTTCCCTCTGAAATTCCACAGTTTGTTCTATGCTTCCATGTCTCTGGATCCACTCCATTCATCAGTTTATTTTGTTACTTAGATTTCACATATGAGTGCAATAATGTGATATTTGTCTTTCTCTGACTGACTTATTTCACTTAGCATGATATTCTTCAGGTCTTTCCATGCTGTCTCAAAGGATAAGAGATCCTTCTTTTTCACTGTTGCATAGTATTCCATGGTATGAATGTACCATAGCTTTTTAATCCACTCATCTACTGATGGGCACATGGGCTGTTTCCAGATCTTAGCTATTGCAAATTGTTCTTCTTGAACATAGGGATGCATACATTTCTTCTGATTTGGTGTTTCAGGTTTATTAGGATATATTCCTAGAAGGGGAATCACTGGGTCAAATGGAAGTTCCATATTTAATTTTTTGAGGAAAAGCCATACTATTTTCCATAATGGTTGCACCAGTCTGCATTCCCATCAGCAGTGTATTAGGGTTCCCTTTTCTCCACATCCTTGCGAGCACATTTCATTGGTTGGTTTGTTTATGGTAGCCACTCTGACGGGTGTGAGGTTATATTGTTATTTTAATTTGAATCTCTCTCATGATTAGTGACTTTGATAATTTTATTTTTCATATGTCTCTTAGCCATCTGTATGTCCTATTTGGAGAAGTGTCTATTTAGTTCTTTTGCCCATTTCCTAATTGTATTGTTTATCTTTTATTAAGTTGTATGAGTTTCTTATATATTTTGGATATTAACCCTTTATCATATACATCATTGTCAAATATGTTCTCCCATACAGTGGGCTCCTTTTACATTTTGTTGATGGTTTGTTTTGCTGTACAGAAGCTTTTTATTTTGTACTACTCTGAAAACTACAGGACTTTGAAAAAAGAGATAGAAAAAGATATAAACAAGTGGAAGAATATACTGTGTTCATGGACTGGTAGAATCAACATTGTAGGGAGTGACTATAGGATTAAGCCTCGAACTGACCTGTGGCAGGACCACAAACAAGTCCCAGTCTGGAAAGCAGAGCTCTCCTAACATAATTAAGCCTGACCTTGTAGCCCTCCCTAATTCCTTCCTAAGTAGCTAATGGGCTGGGGAAGGTGCAGCAAGTGTTGCCAAAACAAGAACATTTGTATACATATTAATCTATTGTTGTTTTAATGAGACTATAAAATAAAGCATCAGTTTGCAGGCTAGATCTTTCTGTGTCCTCATCCAGGCATGGGAGATCCTCTGGGCCCCAGTTGTATTCTCTTTGTCTTTAATCTTTCACCACCCTTCCTCAGGTTCACCCTTGGCAGTGCGGGCGTACCACACAACATCATTAAAATGTCTATACTAACCAAGGCAATCTACATACAGATTCAATGCAATCCCTATTAAATATCAATGGCATATTTCACAGAGCTAGAAAAAATACTCCAAAAAATTATATGGAATAAAAAAAAGATCCTGAATAGCTGCAGCAAACTTGAGAAAGAAAAACAAAGTTGGAAGAATCACAATATCAGATTCAAGTTATATTACAAAGTCATTATAATCAAAATAATAGGTATATAGGTCAATGGAACAGAACAGAGACCCAAGAAATCAACCAAGGCCTTATGCTCAGTTAATATTTGACAAAGGAGGCAAGAGCATATGATGAAGTCAAGTCAGTCTCTTTAATCAATGATGTTGGGAAAATTGGACAGATACATGCAAAAAAAAATGAAACTAGACCACCAACTTAAACTATATACAATAATAAACTCAAAATGCATAAAAGACTTAAATGTAAGTCATGAAACCATAAACATCCCAGAAGAAACTATAGGCAGCAAAATATCAGACATCTCTCATAGCAATGTGTTTACGGATACATCTCCTAAGCCTTAAGACCTAAGGCAAAGGAAAGTAAGGAGAAAATATACAAACATATCCTACACTTCTGATGACTGTGGCTGACTGTTCTGTCTGCTAATTCTGTGCCTCCAAGGAGGTACTTAGGTGCTAACCAGTGTCAGAAACTGTGGTCCTTTGGCTTTCATCAACCTGTTTGAAGCTCCAAGTGATCCAGTTTGTCTGTCTCCACAAGACTTGGCTGCCAGCAGGTGGGGCAATCTGCTCTCTAAAGTAGGTTAGTAGCATGGGGCCTAGAGCTGGGCCAGCAAACATCCTTTGCCTGTTAGCCGGCTGTCAATCTTAATCACTCAGAAGTTTGTTTCTGAAAGGGTTTTAGGTGGGGGAGGTGCTGTTCAGATTTCAGGGAATGTGTGGGTGTGTTACCCTGTCACAGAGCTACTCCTCTGCAAGTCACCCAAAATATTGGCTGAGCAGAGATCCTTATATGCAATCTAGTGGGATATGCTTGAAACCTGGAGTTTTTATCAGCTCTCCTTTGCTGGGAATGTACCAGTCAGTTTCCCAGGATAATGGGGCAAAGGGCCCCTCCCCAATTGAGTCACTGATGTTCCTAGGACTGTTCAAACCCACAGGCTTTGCCTTTGCTTTTGTTTCCTCTGAAAAGGTCAAAATGCATGGTGTGGCAGGCAGTGCTCCTGACGGTGGGGTGGCCTGTAATACCTAGGGCAGGGATTTTTTTTTTCTTTACCTGTCCTTTGGCTGCTTGGGCTACAGAGAGTCCCATGAACTCTGGTTAGGCATATTTGTCTGGATGGGCTGAAGGCTATATTAAGCTTTAAATTGAGTTATAAATTAGCTTCCTGCCTAATTGGGGTTACAGAACAGACTGCGGGGTCAGAAATGCTCTTTTTTATGTGTAGATCAAATTAGAACTAGAGAGAGAGGCCCTCTGTCTTAGATCTTCATATACAGAGCTTCTGGCCTGGCATCCACTCAAATGCTACTGTAATCAGGGCTGCAGGGTGGGCTACCAAAACTCTTGCTTTGGCAGGTTTGGAGACACTATTCAACATTAAATCTAGCTACTTATTACCTCCCCTGCCTATGTGAAGTTGCAGAATAGAGACCAGGGCTGACACTAAGTTTGGGAAGTTAATTAAAAGAACTATGCACCAAGCTTTCTGGACAGAAAGAGATGGCATCTTGGCTCCTAAGACAGAGAAAGCTAAACAGTTTTCCAGGTGTTTTGCCCAGTCCTCTTGGTTGGGTAGGGCCAGGAGCTACACTCAACAATTGACAGCATTATTAACTAGCTCTCTTGTCTGGCTGGAGCAGCAAAAATAGCTCCAAAGCTAGTAAATCACTGCCCTCAAGTTTCCTGAACAAACAGGACCACATTCTTTGCTCTGCAGATCAGCAGTGCTGCTTGCTGGATTTTCCACTTAAATGCTGCTGGACTAAGTAGCTTCCTACATGCTCTGGCCAGACTTTCTGATTGGGTAGGACCAGGAGCTAGTTATAGCAGTGGACAGGTTTTGAATTAGCTCCCATGCCTTGATGGAATGGTAACAGGGCTCCAGGGCTGCCAAGGCTTTTTGTTTGAGGTCCTAGTTTAGGCAGACCTGCACCTTGCCAAGTTTCCTGGTCAGACTATGCCACTGTATTGGCTATGCAGCTATGCAAAGCCACTGGTTGGGAATTTTACTTAGGTGCTCTAAGTAGGAACTCAGTCTGTCAACCAAGTACTGGTTGCTCCTCCCCTCTTCTCCATTACAATCTGAATCCCAGCGGTTATCCCTTCAGATTATGACCTTAACACTCAAGAAGTAAACTATAACTCTGACAGTGGTAAATGTTCCTACACCTAAAAAGGCAATTAATACTTGACAAAATAGACAAGAACATAAAATTGGTTCAAGACAGAGTATTCAGTAAATGAGCTAATTGGACAGATACATACAAAAAATGAAACTAGACCACCTTCTTAAAACATGTACAATACTGAACTCAAATTAAATACTTCACAGTAAAACTGAAGAGGTCTGCTGAAAAGATGGCAGCTGGCAGAAGGGAGGTGAGGGAGAGGAAGTGAGTGAGGGAATGAAAGGAGAGTGTGTGGATGTATGTGGTGTGCATGTAAGTGAGCAAGGGACAGTTAAATCTCACAGGAGCAGGAGGGACAAGCAGTCCAGGCTCTCTTGCACAAGGAGAGACTACCACCGCTGCAGGCACTCCGCAGACTACAGGACTCAGGCATGTAGCCCATGCCGTCTTGAAGGGGAAAAGGGACTTTCTTTAAGAACTCATCTACACCACCAACCAGACAGGCCTTGGAACTGCCCTGTGACCCAGAAGCCACTCCAGCCAAAATCCTGATGCCACAGCTGCAGAACCACTGACCCTGAGACCTCCACCTCCAAAGCAGTAAGTGCAACCTCCCCTTCCCCAGTGACAGAACTCAGGTCCACAATAGCCCATTTCCAGCATGCAGGCAGCCAGGGCACTCCACTCCCTAGGCAGCACCTGGGAGCCACTGGGAGCCCCCTCGAGTGTGATTTGATACAGACAAGGGCACATGGCCCCACAGAAGAAATTCTGAATTCTCTCTTCCTGAATAACTGCCCACAGTTACCACTGCAGCTCAACCACAATGCCAGGACCCCTCAGGGTGCGTCATCAGAGGGCTGCTCAGGCAAAGGCTCCTCCACAAAGAAACTGGTCACCTGAGCCCATCTATCCACAATGAGGTCTGGGAGCAGCTGTGAGTCTCTGCTGGGTGTGATTTGGCAGAGATAAGGGCGACCTGCCCGGCAGAGAAATTCTGAATTCCCTCTTCCTAAATAACTGCCCACATTTACCCTAGCTGTTCAACCTCAGTGCTCGAACCACTCAGAGTGCCTTAGAGTGCTGCGCCTGGCAAACTTACCCCCACAGATGTGAAGTTCCAACAAGCAGGCACCCTGAACCCATCTACACACAGGGTGCTCTTGGAAGCCACTGTGAGCTCTCCCTAGATGCAACCTCAAAAAAAAAAAACAGGGTAACTCTCCCCACCAGTAATAGAAATTTTGAATTCACACATCCTGGATAACTTCCCACAGACAACACAATTACATGGCTACACTCCCAGGACCCTTCAGAGTGCTTCAGTGTGCCTCGCTGGCAAACTTACCTTGGGTGCTCTGTTAGCTGCCACTGGGAGTAAGTACCTATCCATCACAGGTACAGGAGAAAAAACTGATTCTTCCCACTCCACAACTACAGAACTCAGTGTAACACAGTCATGCCTATCCAAAGACCAGGCCCCTAAGCCACATCAACTTTACAGATGGTTCCTTGGTGCCACTGTGAGTCCCCGCTGGGCACAAGTGATCTCAATTACAGGTGCAAAACAGCAAAAATAGGGACACTACCCTCCACAGTTGCTGACATCTAGACACCACAGTTGTGCCTCTCAAGCTCACAGGTCTACATAAAGGAACTCAAATAGCTCAAGTAAGGAACCACAATAGATTAAGAAGCACAGAAGAACTGTGAGAATACACCAGTAGCACCATTCCCAAAAGGAGCTGGGTAGAAAAGCAAATGGATCTACAATTAAAACATTACAGGAAAACATGGGAAGACAAAAAAGCAATCCCCAAAAGAAAAGAAAAAGAGGAGTCACCAGAAAGAGAGTTAAAGGAAACTGAGGCCAGCAGCTTATCAGAGAAAGAATTCAGAGTAATGGTTTTATGGATGTTTAAATGGCTGGATAACAAATACACATAACTCAACAACAAATATACACAACTCAATTAGAACTATAAGAAGCTGAATGAGAATGTCACCAACATGAAAAGAAACTAAGAGGAGATGAAGAATGCTATAGCTGCAATAAGGAACACAATAGAAGGCTTAAACAGTAGACTAGAAGAGGCTGAGGAATGCATCAGCAAATTAGAAGACAAGGTAGGAAAAAACACACAAACACAGCAGCAACTGGAAAGAAGACTTAAAAAGCAAAATGAGAGCCTAAGGGAGCTTTGGGACAACGCAAAATAGAACAACATTAGCATAATAGGGATACCAGAAGGAGAGGAAGAGAAGTGAGGAATAGAAAACCAATTTGAAGAAATAATGACAGAAAACTTCCCTGATATTGGCAAGAAAAGAAACTATGAAAGTCCAAGAAGTACATAGAGTCCCAAACTAGTTGAACCACAAAAGACCAACAACAAGACACATCATAATTAAATTGGCAAACACTAGTGACAAAGTAAGAATCTTATAGGTTTCCAGAGAGAGACAGAAAATTACCTACAAGGGATCTCCTATTAGAATATCAATTGATTTCTAAACAGAAACACAGACAGAAGATAATGGAATAAAATATGTAAAGTGATGCAAAGCAAGGGACTGAATCCAAGGATACTATACCCAGCAAGGCTATCATTCAAAATTGAAGGTGGAATCAGGAGCTTCACAGACAAAAAGGGGCTAAAAGAGTTTATCACTACCAAGCCAACAATGCAAGAAATGCTAAAGGGACTGCAGTAAAAAGAAGAAAGAAAAAGGCAAGAAGAAACACAAACAATAAGGAAAAATATGACAACAAACATGTACTTGTCAATAATAACATTAAACGTAAATGGGTTAAATGCACCAATCAAAAGACATAGGGTAGCTAAATGGATAAGAAAACATAACCCATAAATTTGCTATCTACAAGAGACCTAACTAAGAGCAAAGGATTCACAATGACTGAGAGTGAAGGAATAGAAAAATATTTTTCAGGCCAATGGAGATGAGAAAAAAGCTGGGGTGGTGATACTTATATCTGATAAAATAGACCTCAAAGTAAAGGCCTTAACAAGAGATAAGGAAGGTGACTATATAATACTAAAAGGAGCAATTCAACAAGAAGATATAACTCTGGTAAACATATGCATCTAATACAGTAGCACACAAATACATACGAAAACTCCTGGAAGATATGAAGGGAGAGATCAAAAACATTACAATCATAGTAGAGGACTTTAATACACCACTAAAATCACTGGATAAATCATCTGGATAAAAAATCAGCAAGCAAACAGCAATTCTAAATAACTCACTATATCAGATGGACCTAATTGACATATTTAGAGCATTTCACCCCAAAGTCATGAAATATACATTCTTCTCAAGTGCACATGGGACATTTTAAAAAATAGACTACATATTGGGTCACAAGCAAAGTCTCCCCAAATTCAAAAAGATTGAAATCATATCAAGCACTTTCTCAGACCACAATGGCATAAGATTACAAATAAACTACAATAAAAATATTCCAAAACTCAAACACTTGGAAGTTAATGGCATGCTATTAAACAATGACTGGGTTATCACTGAGATCAAAGAAGAAATTTAAAACATCCTGGAGACTAATGAAAATAAAAACACAACAATGCAAATGCTATGGGACACAATGAAAGCAGTCTTGAGAGGGAAGTTTATAGCTCTACAGGCTTACCTCAAAATAACAAGAAAAAATGTAAATGAATCATCTAACTCTACAACTCAAATAATTAGAAAGAGAGCAACAACAGAAGCCCACAGTGAGCAGAAGGAAGGAGATAATAAAGATCAGAGCAGAAATTAATGACATAGAGACAAAAAAAAAGCGATACAAAAATCAACAAAACAAAGAGCTGGTTCTTCCAAAGAATAAACAAGATTGATGAACCTCTAGCCAGGCTCACCAAGAAGCAAAGAGAGAGGACCCAAATAAACAAAATCAGAAATCAAAGAGGTGAAATAACAACAGACGCCACAGAAATACAAAGGATTGTTAAAAAAAATACTAGGAACAACTCTATTCTAACAAATTACACAACCTTGAGGAAATGGACACATTCCTAGAAAAAGACAACCTTCCAAAACTCACTCAGGAAGATTCTAAAAATCTCAATACACTGATAATTATGGAGAAAATTGTAGCAGTCATCGAAATGCTTCCAGTAAACAAAATCCCAGGGCCAGATGGCTTCACAAGGGATTTTTACCAAACATTCAAGGAAGAACTAAATCCTACCCTCCTCAGATTATTTCAGAAATTCAAAAGGAAGGAACACATCTAAACTCCTTCTATGAAGCCAGCATCACCCTAATACCAAAACCAGATAAAGATAACACAATGAAAGAGAATTACAGGCCAATATCCCTCATTAACATAGATGCCAAAATCCGCAACAAAATTCTAGCAAATCGAATCCAGCAGTACATCAGAAAGATTATACAACATGACCAAGTAGGATTTATCCCGGGGATACAAGGATGGTACATTATTCGCAAATCAATAAACGTGATACATCACATAAAGAAACTGAGAGATAAAAATCACATTGTCATATCTATTGATGCAGAAAAGCCATTTGACACAATCCAACACCCTTTCTTGATAAAAACTCTCAGCAAGGTGTTAATAGAAGGATCATACCTCAGCATAATAAGAGCCACAGCCAGCCTCATACTCAATGGGCATTAATTAAAACCATTTCCCCTAAAAAGAGGAACAAGTCATGGGTGCCCACTCTCACCACTCCTATTCAACATAGTGCTGGAAGTACTAGCCATTGCAATCAGACAAGAAAAAGAAACAAAAGGCATCCTAATTGGAAAAGAAGAAGTAAAACTGTCCTTATTTGCAGATGACTTGATACTTTACATAGAAAACTCTAAAGACTCCATCAAAAATTATTAGACTTGATAAATAAATTCTGCAATGTAACAGGATACAAAATTAATGCCAAGAAATCTATGGTATTTCTATACGCCAATAATGAACTTACAGAAAGAGAGACTAAGAAAGCAATCCCATTTACCATTGCACCAAAAAATTAAGGTACTTAGGAATAAACTTAACTAAGGAGGTAAAAGATCTATATGTGGAAAACTATATGACACTGAAAAAAGAGATAGAGGAAGACATAAACAGATGGAAGAACATATCATGTTCATGTATTGGTAGAATCAATATCAACAAAATGTCCATACTACCCAAAGCAATCTATAAATTCAATGCAATCCCTATTAAAATACCAAAGGCATATTTCACAAACCTAGAATGAACTCTCCAAAAATTCCTCTCGAATAATAAAATACCCCAAATAGCTGCAGCAACCCTGAGAAAGAAGAACAAAGTAGGTGGGATCTCAATACCAGATTTCAAGCTGTATTACAAAGCCACTGTTCTTAAAACAACCTGGTACTGGCACAAGAACATAGTTCAATGGAATAGAATAGAGAACCCAGAAATAGACCCAAACCACTATGCCCAATTAATATTTGACAAAGGAGGCATGAACATACAAAGGAGTGAAGACAGTCTCTTCAACAAATGGTGTTGGGGAAATTGGACAAAAACATGCAAAAAAATGAAACTAGATCACCATACACAAAAATAAACTCCAAATGGATAAAGGACTTAAACATAAGATGGGACACCATAAACATACTAGAGGAATCCACAAGCAGCAAAATCTCCAACATATGCTGAAGGAACTTCTTCACTAATACTGCTCCTAGGGCAATGGAAACTAAAAAGAAAATAAACACATGGGACTAAATCAAAATAAAATGCTTTGGCATAGCAAAGGAAACTATCAATAAAACAATAAGAAAGCCTATGGCATGGGAGAACATATTTGCCAATGATATCAATGATAAGGGTTTAATCGCCATTTACAGAGAACTCATACAACTTCACAAAAAGAAGATAAACAACCCAATCAAAAAATGGGCAACAGATCTAAACAGGCACTTTTTGAAAGAAGATAGAAGGAAGGCCAAGAGACGTATGAAAACTTGCTCAAAGTCACCAATCATTAGAAAGATGCAAATCAAAACAACAATGCGGTACCATCTCACACCTGTCAGAATGACTATCATCAACAAATCAACAAAGAACAAATGTTTTCGAGGATGCAGAGAAAAAGGAACCCTCATGCACTGCTGGGGGGAATGCAGACTGGTGCAGCCACTGTGGAGAACAGTATTAAGTTTCCTCCAAAAACTAAAAATTGAACTTTCATTTGACCCAGTGATCCCACTTCTAGGAATATATCCCAAGAAACCAGAAACAGGAATCAGAAAGGATATATGCACCCCTATGTTCAAAACAGCACAATTCACCATAGCTAAGATTTGGAAACAGCCTAAGTGCCCATCAGGAGATGAATGGATTAAAAAACTGTGGTACATCTACACAATGGAATTCTATGTTGTCATTAAAAAGAAGGAACTCTTACCATTTGCACAACCTGGATGGAACTGGGGAGCCTTATGCTTAGTGAAATAAGGCAGTCAGTGAAGGAGAAGCACCACATGATCTCACTCATTTGTGGATAATAAAGAACATTGTAAACTGATGAACAAAAGGATAGATACAGAGGCAGTAAAGCATCAAACAGTCAAATTATAGCAGGAAGATTAAGGAGAGGTGGGGTAGATAAGAGATCAATCAAAGGACTTGTATCTATGCATATAAGCATAACCAATGAATATAGACACTGGAGGGATGGGGTATACCTGGGAGGGAGGGGGGCAATGGGGAGATATGTATACATGTAACACAATAAAAAAAAGAAAGAAAACAAAAGTTATATTAATGTCCCTTTCCCTTAATTTCAATATCTGTGTTAGTTATGGCTTTTTTTCATAGACTGATTTTTCTTTTCCTAGTAGGTGATATTATTTTGCTGCTTCCTATGGCTTGTACACTGTACAAATAAGGGGTTGCCATATTTATACTTTACATATTTATTTTTAAAACTAGAGGCCCAGTGCACAAAATTCGTACATTGGAAGGGGGTCCCCTCAACTCAGCCTGTACTCTCTCCAGTCTGGGACATCTCAGGACCCCTGGCTCCTAACTGCTCACTTGCCTGCCATCCTAATCCCCATAACTTCTCTCCCCTGCTGGCCTGATCCCCCTAAGTGCTCTCCCCTGACAGCCTGTTTGTCCTAATTGCTCTCCCCTGCTGGCCTGATCCCCCTAACTGCTCTCTCCTGCCTACCTGATTGCTTCTAACCTCCTCTGCCTTAGCCCTGCCAACATGGCTTTGTCGGAAAGGACATCTGGAAGATGTTCAGTAAAATTAGCATATTAACCTTTTATAAGTATAGTTGCCACCTTGTCCCCAAAAATGCAGGTTGTTCCCAGGTTTTCCTATCATGGAGGGGGAGCCTGTAGTAGCATCCTGGGTTCTGACCAGGGCTTATGCGCTTGTGCTTTATCTCAGCAGATGTGATTCCTAGAATACTCTTGGATGTACCTTGAACATTTCTATTGAATTTGCCAAATAATCCTCCAAAAATCTTGAGCCACTTTAAACTCCCACCAGCAACCATGCATGTGCCCTCCATTCCACTTTAATGCCAATATCATTGATTTCTCCCTAGAAGCTTCCCTCTAGTCAGCCAAGATTGCTTGGTACTTGAGCCAACCTCATTGTTCAGCTGGGGCCTTGATTTTCCAAGATAGAATTGTGGAGGAGGAAAAATAGTTTTTCCCTATCTTTCTGAGTTCTTAGTGAAGGCCCATGTAATGAAAGACAAATCACCAAAAGATAAACAAAAGTTCATTAACACGTGTACTTCGTGTATATGTGGGAGATCCCAGGAAAAAATGAGTAACTCCCCAAGGTGGCTTAGAATGCAGATTTAAATACTTTCTTCCTAGTGAAAGGGGATGGGAGATAGAGACCTCTTAGAGGAGAGTAAATGATATTTAGGAAAGATGAATGGGGGTGGGGAGAAATAGTTTATAAGAAAGTTTGGATGTGATGTCAACTTCTACTCTCCTGTCCTGTGACAGGAGTCAGTATTCTCTGCCTGATGACACATCTCCCATGAAGGGAACCTATGACATTTGAGCTCCTTTTGGGGGGTCCGATTTTAGGCAGATCAGGAGACTTCAGTGAAAGCCTCTGCATGCATTTGCTGTTTTTCAAGCATCTGCAGGTCAAGATCATCAATATAACAACACAGCATATGTTGGAGTGGCATGTTTTCTGATCTTCAGAATGAACCCAACAAAAGCTTGTTTCCTCTCTTAGATGATTTGCCACAGTAGCGTTATTCCCTGGAGATGGTATTCTGATCAGACCTTCCTGGGAGTGGTCATAACATACCCTGTGCTTGTAGAAAGGTGTGGACCACATCACTAGATGAACCAGGGGCAGTTTTCTCATCTTGTGGAAAGGGAGATGAAGTTATGGTTTCTTGTGGCTTTGTGTCTCCCCAGCAGCCCCAGCACTGCGGTGGCGGGCCTTGAGGCTGCTGGGTGTGGCCTCCATGGGGAGAGAAGAGTGGGGCTCATTAAAAAAAAAAAAAAAAAAAAA